>JAUZNC010013640.1:0-25608 GCA_034780395.1 Vannuccia rotundouncinata | reverse complement strand
CTGAAAGTGCAGATTCAACTACCGCTGATGATTGCAGGGTTTCTGCAGCAGACGCATACATCGAAAATAAAGGGTGATGTGTGTTAATTTGAGAAGACTTTTGTTTGGAGAGTTGGTCGGCCGTTTTCTCTAAGTTGCCAAGGTTACCCTGAAACATTTCGCAGAATAGGGAATTGGTTATAATAAATGACTTAGTATTTTATTAACAAAAAAATAATTATTTTGTTAATAATTTCAAATAATATTTCATGAATTCACAAAATAACTAAATAAAAGTAGTTAGTTATACGTTAATATTAATAATACAAAAGGGAAAATGGTTAAAAAACTAGGTCAAGGTCAGCTTATTTATATTTTTTTTCCTTTTTTATTGTTGTTTAGATTATTAAAAAGTTTTGTAATATTATGTTAAAGAATTTCCAAAATATTTCTAAGTATATCTAAAAAAAATTAATTTTTAGAAATAAATATTTTCACTAATATGGTTAAATGGTACAAATGGTACAAACTACGTATAATAAGCATTTATATAATATTTCAAACTATGAACAGAAAATATACATTTTAAATGTTGAATGAGAAATTAAGTAATTACTCATTATAGGCTACTTATACTTATCTTTTGCACTTGAAATATAATTAAAAACTTATTTCTAAATAAATTTTAAAATCTTACATTTCATAAAACATATTTATTTTTGGGAGTCCACTCTAATAATATATTTATTTTTATTTTAAAAATAATCTTATAACCAAACGTCCTGTGATAAAATGTGTAGCTAATGTTTTCTAAAAATCAAACAAGATTCTATATATGATTTGATATGATATGACAGACAATGAAACCAGTAAATAAATAATTATTTAAATATACTTTGAAAACTTTTTTTTCCCATTAAAATTCAAACTAAATGTAACAATTTTATTGAAAGATTACATTTTCTATTTATGTGCTTATACTATTATGTACTATACTTAAAATCTGGTACCAAAGAAGTCATTTATTTCATATAAGACACTCATTAATTTTTCAATATCAAGTAAAAATGACTTTACAAAAGAATTTCCAACTATAATATTACATGATATCTGCGCTGGATGAATAAGATATGTAAGAATATCTTATCCAAAACAAGTCTGAGTATCTTAACACATTTTCTTACCAAATAGTTTGTTGTCTATAATGTGATGAATATGTAGCAGGTAAATAATTTAAATACAAATTCTTATCTCTCGCATTTCAAAACATAATATGTGCTATAGAGTGAACTTTATGTTGGACAACAGCATTCAGCGACACTATTTAATCAATTACGGACAAACATATATGCTAGATAATGTTGCTAGTGTTAACACTTAAAATAAAGATTTAGGTAGCCATTTTCCCGCCTTGTGCAGACATCATCCGAAATTTCTTTCATTTATTTTTGCTTCAATGTTTGACAGTCAGAGAACTGTGTGTTTATAAATATTCCCTCCACTTCCGTAGATACCCCTTTGACAAGGATAAAATACACCGAAAATTTGGATATAGGCAACCCTTGGCTATCTTATCAATCAGACGATATCAAAAATTCTAATCTCTGTGTATTGTATATAACTAAAACTATCTATATACAATGGATATCTCTCTTAACAGGTAAATTGCTACATGTTTGTGTCAAGTAGATCAAGCAATAAAATGTTATACAAACTGTTTCTCTGCTGATTTATATCCAGGAAAGATAACAATTTTGTCGCATAAATTTGCAACACTTAAGGAAGCAATTGGGATTTGTGGACTAAATATTCAACCTAAAATAATTTACTTACTATTCTCGCCCTAAGTGGTAACATACAATTTGGTTTATATGTTAATTACATTTTTATCTGTATGTATTTGTGTATTTGGGAGGAATGGTAGTTTTCAGGTCAGTATTAGGTATTTTCATCATGTTTAATATCATAAAAAATAATTTTAAAATGTCACCATGAATCCTAAAATGCTTTACTTAATATTTACTTATAATTAAAAATACAGGTTATGTATAATTATAACATAACTAATAATAAAATCATTTCATTTTCCAATACATAATACCTCAAAAGCTTCTCATAATAAAATTTGTGGAAAATAGTTTGTGTTTGTAAATTTTGAGTTTTCTAAAAATAAGATTCTCACATTAGAATTACTTTTTAAAAAAGCAACTTGAAATATTGTATTTAGTTATTTAAAAAGATATAGTTTACTAGCACATTATATAGAAATTAATATCATTATTAAATCTATCAATGATTAATAGAAACTAATTTGTGATGTATGAAATTTATACCTGTAATGTTAGTTCAACTAGGTTTTCATTGACGCCTGGAAATAGCCATTTCAGTAAATCACGTGGTGGAGGAATCGTCATCAAAGCCGGCGCAGGAGAACGATGAACAATCGTGGGGTGTTGAAATGTTTGTGTCATCATTGGTAGCGCTAACTGGGTCAACAGCACAGCGGCGTCAAGGTCGCGGTCGGCAAAACAGCGCCGTTTTCGGATACGTTCGGTGAGTAGGGATGGCAAAGTAGATGATAAATCTGCTTCTATTGGAATTGTTTGTCGAGGTTTGACTTTTAATTCTGAAGAAATCAAATATTTTAAATTAAAATAATTATCAAATATTAATGGATAACAAATCCGAATCTACCTACAAATTATTAAAGGTTTTTCTTTATTATCGGAATATAAATAATAAATTGCATACATATAGGCTATATTAAAAATAATAATAAATATCTCAAACAATTATTGACTCAACCGCTTACTTTGAGAGACAAGTTTGTCATCTGCTCTTCGTTTCATTGAAAGACGTTCTTGTTTTCTTCCATCAGATAAGACAGATGGAGAATGCGCTTGACTCTTTTCTTTGGCAGTATTCACCGATTTGTTACCTGGATCTTTTCGATGTTTACTTGAAGATTGTGTTTTTGATTCGGAATTACTTGTTGAAGCCACTTGATGCCTGGGATATTTTAAAAATATGGTTCCATTGTATTTATTAAAACTTTAAAAATATATTTTAGTGAAGTTATTCATGGGAGATTTAGACAAATGAAACCTCACCTTCTCAAGGCAACTTGAGCAGCCATAACACGTTGACGTTCAACTACTAGCAGACAGTTTGGACACCTACAGTCACGCCAACGACAAAACTTTTTGTGCCCCTTGAGACATGCCACGACTCCATGATTGCGACAACGGGCACACTTGGGTGTTCTTGCTGGTCGTCGACTGCCGACAATAATACTCGATTGTCCGAAAGAAATGTGCCCAGTATTCGTACAAGGGTGAATATCAGCGCTATTGTGGCTATTTGACGGAGAAGTTGATTCAATGTCAAATCGGTCATTGCATGATTCGTCCTCGGTAGCGGTTGTACAAGACAGTTGCTATAGCGAAAGATTTAATATATTTCAATAAAATTAAGGTTCCTAAAATCTTCAAGCATCGATACAATTCATATAGTTGTATTAACTATAGAAGTCGTTTAAAATTGTCTTAAAAATATTTTTTGTGTATCTTAAAAATAAACATTATTATATTTATTTCACATGATCTAAATCATTTAATAACGTTTTACATGTCAAAACGTTGTTTGTTTGTTTTAATCTTTGCAAAGAGTAAATTTCACCCGCTTCTTTAATCGAATGTTGAGTTTACAAAACTCATCTGTTGAGTTAACAAAATGCCACTATATATTCAGAGTCCTAGCAAGTATATTTGTGTAGATATTGACGCCCACAAATGCTACCACAGGGAATTCTTAGCTCGCGAAGAAAGAAATTATGTGTAGGCAAGATTCCTGTTGTGCACGAGTGTAACATATGTTTAGGCACGTGCTGCTCTTTATTTTTTGATAATTTTGATTAGAAAATTACTTCTCCGTTTTCCTTTAAATGATGGAAATTTTTATTTATATTAATTATATTTGTATTTGATTAACTAATAAAATGATATGTAGTTTTGAATAATATTTTTAAAATAATATTAATATATATTAATCAATTATACAATTTTTGTTGCGGTAAAATATTTCAACCTTTAAACAATATAACTTGACAAAATCGTGTAAGTAAAATCGTGTTACATAAAACTAAACCAATACATTTTTAAAATATGTTCAAAATTAAAATCTCTCTCTAAGATTGAGTTTACCCAATTCAATAAATGTACAACTTTTATGAATTTAAATATTTCAGAAATTGAATTAACATTTATAACGTTAAATTTTCAGTGACTTTAAAGTTTAAACAAAACAGATTTGAGTAATTAGGGTTAAAAATAAAAATAATTATAAATAAGAAATATAAACTTACACAATTTTTGGTGTCGTTATCTTTAACACAAAAATTCATTATTTTGATAAAAAATAGTTTTGCGTACGCTCAGTCAGTGAATAATACTGTTACTGCTGGTCATATCTTACTGTCATCCACAGTTACAGTTAAGTCAGTGGACTAATCAAATTTATGTTCATAGGTTCTCGCAAACCCACTCGCAAATACTCGCAAAAGTGTAACCAATCAGAACTATCATCAGAAGTGCACTATTTGTGCGAAGAAATCTGACACCTAGCTCTGTCCACTCGCTATATATTGAAAGTTAACATTTTACACTTTAAAAGTAATTTTCTTACAATTATAGATTAATTATAGCGAATTCAAATTAATATCATAAAAAGTGTGGATAAAGTATTAAGAAATACTATTATTTAAAATATTTATTTTTACGAAATTATCTGAACAACATTATCTGCTATCGTGCCACATGAATTTATCATTAAATTAAAAATAGTAACTAAAGCCGGCCGTCTAACTCATTTTCCTCAAATTTCTAATGGATCCATTTAAATGTATATATGGTCTGGAAAACTTTGAAGGAAGTGTGTTTATGTTCCATTTCCTCAGATTCTTCCACAGTTTGTCAGTGCGTTTCTCACCAATTTTTATTTGAAAAAAAGATTAAGTATTGCATTAAAATAAGAAAAAAGGTAAACAATACCATTTTATTTGGTAAAGTGTTGCTTATGTTTATTTTTAAAATGTGATGGTATAGAAACAAGCACTATAATAAATATTAATAGCATTAAAAGTAGATTTAAAACACATACATTAAAATTAAAACGTCGTAAAAATCAAAAATACAAAATATTAACAAACATTTCTTAAAATTATAATTTTTTTTATTATGCATAAAACATACACTGTATATTATAATTAAATTTCTTTCTGAATTAATTTTCATTATGCTGAATTTATGCATATTTTATTACTGATATATATATTTTATTACTATAATTAAAAAAAAAGTACGACTAAGAATACGTTTTTATCTGTAATTGAGTTATGTGTTTAATTTTTATATATTATAGTAACTATAAATAATAAGTATGGGTATATTCCTATAATATCAAACGAATAATTTAAATTTAACCTAAATTTTATATTTATAAGTACCTAATGACTAAAATACTTACTTATAGTAGGGGAGTGAATATTTTTACAGAAAGATTTTCATAAAATATATTAAAAAATCATCCACCCAATCGCTTTGCATTATTAATTATACAGTTTAAAGGTTACTTTAATTTCCTAAACTTTGGTAATAGTACATTATAACATAATTGGAAGAGATATATATCATTTAACAGACAAGCAGTTTATGTGTGTATACATATACAAGAGGCAATCTGCTATTATGAGCATAATTTACAAAATATCGCAGTAAGTAGTCCTCCTATCTCAAAGATACACTAAAACCCGCCAATGTAAACAATGATATCAATTTTCACGACTACATTGTAATATATAATCCCAACGGACAACAACCAGAAAAAGAAACATTTTTTCATTCAACTTCAGCACGAAAAGAAAACGTAGAAAGTTATGCACCAGGTAGGTGGGAGTATAGGGAGGAGGAGGAGAAGGATCTCAAAACTATCGAAAGAGAGGGAGAGGACGCATCTTTTTTGGAAAGGTTAAGAGCAGGTGCTCTGTGTAATTCTAGCTGACGGGAAAATACAAACTGGAGAAGGTTGGATGTTGAAGCAGGGGTGTCTAAAAAGGATCGAAAATCGTGCTTCTATACCGAGAAATGATCTACATTATTTTGTTTATTTGCAAACAGATTGGATAATGTGATAGTAGAAAAGAGAAGTCTCTCTCTCCCTCTATACATACATATTATATGTGCAAGAACACTAATATATTGCACATGATTCTTAGAGATTTAAACTTGGAATAAACTTTTATAATATTATATACCTTAAAATTATACTAACATTTTAATAAAGTTTGCATCATGTAACAATTTTCTCATTCAGTTACACTATTAACTAATATTCATGTACAAAAGGTACGGAAAATCATAATTTGATAATCATATTGAGCAATTATTTCAGTTAATTTAGTCTTTGCTTTTGTAAATTTTATTTGATATAGGACATGAGCAAAAGCAGACCAGTCTAGTTTATACAATACAAACGCATAATCCTAGTATAATTTGATCATTAACTCCTATGTCAACTTCTATTCTTAACTCTAAATTAATATAATTAATATCTCCAAATGTGGATTTATTTCAAAGGTCGCTCTTCAATTTATTAAAAGTGTCGTCCATGAAGACGACACTTTTATATCGAAGCACAAATTCCGCACATCACAGAAAAATAATAGCAATGAAGATTGGTTTCAATGACAATAGAAAAATAAAATACCCTTCTGAATTATTATTTAATTTTCAAACGAATTTACCTTTGTTCAAAAGACCTCACATTGACTGTTCACAAACTGATTACATTCTGGTAAAAATCTTTATTTATATTTATATTGATTTTAGATTTTGAATTAAAAATATTTTTACATAATTTATTATTGATGTTCCTTTCTAACAAATCATTAAATATTTAAAATATTGTAGAGGAACTAATCATCAACCAGTTACCTCTACAATATTTTCACGCCCTTCGACCTACATCCACTCTTCGCTTTTCCACACATTAATTAATAATTTATTGTTTTTTGTCGGAAATTTTAAAATATTTCTTTGAAATACCATTCATGTCCTTGTTATTCATATTTTGCACATGTTGGTGTTAATATTGATCTTGAAAGTCGTTTAACATTAGAAGTAATGTAATAGTGGATGTTACATGGTTGAAAATAGATATTTGTTCAAGTGATTGTTAAGGCATTTTAAAGGTTCTCATTATGAAGGCTTGGAAAAGTATAAAATTTGAAAATATACACTATTCAGGAATTATGATAGAGAAGCTATAATGGTTTAATTTGATTTAAAGATTCTATTTATTTTTTCAAATTAATTTCAGTTTATTATAATAATAATAATATACTACTTAAGTAAATTATCAGAAGTAAGTTTAAAAGTATACTATTGTAAATAACATTTATTTGAATTTGTCCGTTGGTAACTAAACTGTTTATAGTTACCGATCAACATTAATCCAAAATGGAAAATGAAAGTCTGAATAAATAAAAAATCAATCACAATTGTACAATACACTATTTTTTCTTTTAATTTAATTCATTTTATCCCCTTTGCATAACAATAAAATATAATATCTTCTGATTGAAGTTTTTTGTAAGTTTTGTTAGTTGATTAATATTAAAAAACTAGTTTCGGTTTTTATCTGTGGAACTTAACCTCATTAATCTTAATAACACTGACGTCCTAAATATTTTTACTTAAATATGCACGATGTCTTGACCGCAACCTTTCCGAGATAAACCGAGACACGAAGTGGGACTGCAAAGAATCGTTGTTCTTCAATCATACGAAGCAATTCGGAAAGCAATGTTTGAAAATGGCCAATTATTTTCTGGCCGGCATAACACAAAATTTCACATCCAATTATCGGAGAATGTTGGCGTAGCTAGTATTGATGGTGAAAGCTGGAAAATTCACCGTCGATTCACACTTTCTAGCTTGAGGTCATTCGGCTTGGGTAAACAATCGCTAGAACCTCCCATTATCGCCGAGGCGGAGTTTATAAATGAACTTATAAAAGGATGTTGGTAAATCTGTCAATAGCTTCGACATTTTTGTACAGGGGGTTACAAATATAATTGCCGTTCTTGTATTTGGTGAGCGATGGGGTTATGAAGACCCCAACTTTAAACAATATGTTCAGTATGCCCACGCTGTAACGCATGCTACAGGAATAAAGTTGTTTCTGACAATGTGCTATCCATTCATTTCTAAGACATGGATTTCATCGCACCTTTCAGTATTCAAAGACTTTCTTTCTGAAGTACAACAGCTTAAGAAGGCAATTTCTGATAAGTATATAGAGCATAAAATCCGATTTGACCCCAACGAAGAACCCAGAGATCTCATCGAAACCTACCTAAACCAGCAACAGGTTGAAGAAAGATCTGGTCCTCAAATGGCTGACAGAAAAAAATGCCTTATTGTCAAGCGGTTTTAGATGAAGTTGCACGGTTCTGTACCATTGCTCCTCAAGGAGTTCCCCGACGAGTAATGGAGGACACAGTGTTCATGGCTTACCCAATTTCAGATTCAGATTTAATATTCGTTAACATTTACTCGATTCATTGTGACGAAAAGCTTTGGGAGAATCCAAATGATTTCATTCCAGAGAGATTTTTATAATAATAATTGGAACTGATGGATTAGTTCATTAACCTGGACAACACCGAACCATTTTCAGTGCTCGGCAATAATTATATCTGTTGGCTAGTGGGGTGTAGAGTCGATACTCAACTCTTACCTCTTCTTTTATTGTGACATTCTTTTAATCTTGTTAAAATTGCGCATTTTTGGTCCAAAAATCATTGAAATCGGTTGAAAATTAAAAACTAAATACTAAAAAATGAAAACTAATAACGAATAGAAAACTAACTAAGGAAATTAAACAACGAACATTAAACTTCAAACAACAAATATTAAACTTTATACAACTAATATCAGACTTCATACAACGAACGTCAAACAGCAAACATCATACAACGAACTTGAATCAAAAAAACATCATAAAACAAACACAAAACCTTATTAACTAAACACTAAAACTAAAAACCTATAAAAAATTATAAATAATAACTAAAAAACTAATAATGGTTTTTACTACATTTATTGATTTGAATGAAATGTAATTTTTTATTTCAACAGAAAATTAGCACATAGGTTTTATATTTTTTCAAGATTTATTTCCTATTAATTTGATGACTTTAGCAATAGATATAATTTATTTATTTAAAAATTATTTTCTATTTTCTAATTCCTATTATTTATTTTGATCATTTAATTATTGATTCAAAAAAGTTAAAAGATTCAATTTAATTAGTAAAATGTTCGTACTTTTGTAAAAAATATTTATGCGATATTATTACTCACAAGTAGACAAAATGTCTACATTATAATAAAAAAATTAATATATCAATCTAATTCATTTTGGCAAGTTAATTAAATTAAACATTCAATTGATAAATTATTTAGTCGATATCCATCGTAATAACCAATCCAATAAAGGCAAATAAAAACGATCAATTTTAAACATTGATTGTTTATTGAATACATGTACACATGGAACATAGTAGTTGTTCCTATGTATGTAAGACTTTCAAAATAAAATCTCTTCTCAAAAATGCAGTCGTATTTACAAAATAGAATATTTACACAAATTAATTACAATGATGTATATAATACATCAATAATGCATAAAAATAAATTCATCTATATTACATCAAATTGAAGGTGAAGAGTAAAGGTCATGATTTTGACAGGCCGGTGTATCGGGAGACACTTCGATGTCTACGCCGGCGAATTCTCACTTGACACATGTAGTGTTCGGGGTTGATTTGGCACAACTTCACCAGAAAAGCAGCCCCAATATTGCGTCTCAAACGTCGAAGTGAAAGACTGGTTTCTTAAAGATAGGGGAAAAGATATTAAAATGATTTTATTTTTGTAATTAAATATTTAATAATAAATTTTAATATGCATTAATTATTCGCTTTTATTTCTAAGTCGTCTATGAATGTATGCGATTTATGATTACAATCAAAACATAAACTTAAACACTTATTAATTTGAACGAATTGTAATAAATATAAAAACAATGGAATCCTTGTTATACTATAATGGTATCTACATTGATGGATTGTATACTTAAGTATTTCGTTATTTATTTATTTAAGATATTTTTTAAATATATAAATTTCGGATTTGTAAGATCTACAAAAAGGATTTGATTGAAATTTTTGTTATTTTCATTTTTGGATGACGATATTTTATCAATTGTTAAAAATAATTGTTTTAAAAATGAAATTATTTTTAGGGTTTTAAAAATAATTCTTAGCGTTTTTCAAAATAATTATAAATTGAAATATAACTGTAATATTATTATAACACTAATAAATAAGTATAATGAATCCCTTGTATATTTCTACATTATTAAAGGATTCTAAACACTTGCTTATTTAATCAAAATTCTTTATAATAATCTTAATAAACAAAGTTATTATTGTACTAAAATCTAGATAAACTTTAACAAATGTGATTATTATTTGAAACATCTGAAACATGTTAAATTCTCCTCATAGATAATGAAACCTAAACAAACGTTTATGTTCAATAACAGACAATTAAAAAACTGTCTTTGTAACAAATGTATACAAAAAATTAAGTATTGAAAAAAGTTAATTATTTCGCATGTTCGCAATCTTACCTTGCTCGAACGTTGATTTAAGTGGACGGGCCATGGCGTTGTTGGCCGCGAGTACCACCAGGAGGACGAGAACTGAGGATAATTTCTAAATGAGATAAAGAAAATACACAAAAGTTTACAACTCAGTTATCAAGTATACAGATAAATATTTGTTCGTAATTTTAGGAGAAATCAAAGATTTAGTTCTATTTAACTATCAACTATAACTCTAATTCAAATATGAATATTATACTCACTGTTATAAAGAAAAGGGAATTAATGTATAATGTGCGGGTCGTTTACATTACGATGCCCACTGATAGCTCACCATAGTGGAAAGATTGGATCAACCGGTAGCTGTGTTCTGTGGAAAACTTTTGTCAGTGGAAAATACGATGGTTTGGAAAATACCCACCTTCATTTATATAGATACGCATGTCTGTGGTACTTTGGAATCAACAATCTTTGTTTGTAGTCCAGGGTTTACATTCTCTAAACATGGTCAATATGATAACACTAGATTTAATTTCCGTTTGACCACAATTTCACCAACATGTCACGTAGCTATGCGACCTTCAGGTTTGACCCAGGATGGTGTTGTAACTTTTGCAAGTCTACAGTCCACATCCTTGGAAGAAATCGTTTTCTCACATATTCACCAGAGGTCACTATACACAATAGGCACATATATAAAACAAATTCTGCGGTTATGTAAACTTTGCGATAGCCCTAATTGTGTGGGGCAAACATTATTTATAATATTTTAGTCTTAAGGTTTATGTAATTGGACATGTTCTTTTTCATTCAGTATAGACGTTTTCTATTTTCATGTTTCCTAAAAGTCTAGCTTTATAACGTTTATTTTTGGCAACACCATTTTGTACGGGATAAACGTTGTTACAAAGTAAAAAGTTGATCATATAGCCCAAAAAGAAACATTAACTATCAGACATTATTTATATTTTACCTTCAAAATCGACATCATTTATTATAAAGAAAATTTAAGTGAGTTTCGAAGATTTTATTTTTATAGTTGAATAAATTGTTATATATAAATTTATTTACAACATTAACAATAATATAGATTGACAGTTGAGTCGTCACCATGAAGGAGTCCAAGGTTGCTATAACGACCTAATTTTTGAACTCTTTTAATTATATAAATTTTATATCCTATAAAAATTAGCAAAATTATCTATTGAATAAAATTCTTTTAATAATTCAATAGGAAATGTATTCTTACAAAATTAAATGCGTGTTTATGTGTTTGTTTTGCTGACTATATATTACTGGATATTTAAAATAATTGTTCTTTGATTAACACTGAGTGAACTCTACTTTAATTCACAAATACACTTTTTTAAATTTTAGTTTGGAAAGTGACCTAAAAGAAACTCATAATATCACATTTTGCTTCCCACTAATAGGAAAATTCCTGCGACATTTATAATATCATTTATTATTCGTCGAACTGAACAATCCATTGCCAGTACTCTTGTGAAAATTATTTAGGAAAATTAATTCTGTCTTCTATATTCCTGGTATAGAAGTTATTTGTGATTAATAAGAAAGTAAACAGTTTTTAACGTATTTATTGGTCATTCAATAATTTTTTTATTTATACGCAATTACGAAATGGTGTGAATTTATATGGTTGGAAATATTGAAGTGAAATATTCAACTATTTTGATAACGAGTTTATTATGAATTTTAAATTTATTAGTTTACTTATCTCAAAATTTTGTGAAACATTTTTAAGCTTCAAATTATTTAGAAACAATGGTTTTCAATAAATAATATAAAATATGAATTATGTCTGATCTCCTTATTATATTGAATCGGTAGAATATTTGACCCTTCAAATGGATTCAATTGACCCAGAATCGGAAAGGACGACGAGTGTAATCACGTATATTAATTAATATCTATAAGTTTGACGTTGGCACCGGAAGTTTTCTAGTTACCTCAAGGCATGTCGGCATTTATTAAAGATCACTTAAATAGGTATAATCTGGGTTATTTCGAATGTGTGTCAATTCCAAATATTAGAACATGTTAAAAGAAAATTTTCCGATGTGTTATATTTAATGTATAACCAAACTTGGTTTATATATTAAAATTTGAAAATTTGTTATAATTCATTAAGTTTTTTGTTTCATTCCAGAATAAGTCTTTTTTACTAATATTTTATAATTAATTTTAAGCATTTATAGATAACTTTTCTAACTGTTATTTCATTTGTTTCATAACATAGATTACAATTTGAGCGATAAACAATATATAAATCGTTTTATCAAGATCTGCCCCCATACATTTGGTTCCTTTTAACCCCAAATTTTAAAACCTTTTCTAGAGCCAATATAGATTATTAATAACAAAATTAAATTGGAACCACGTTCATTTTCAGAACTGCTATTTTATCAGTTGGAGCTCGTTTATTGAAGAAAAGTAAACATCAACTTCTAACTTGGAATTTAAGAGTCAAACTTACACATTAACAGAGTACAACCATGATCAAGATGTCAGTATTGAAATCCCCGCAGACCCAGCTGAAAGTTCTCCTTCAGTTCAACAGAAGAGCATATTTGTCGAGGATAATGTTTTTGTACTCATTAAGCAGGCTGATACTTTCAACAATGTTGGCTGCTATTTTAATAACTTGACAAGGCTGACATAATATTCTGTCACGAAGAGACATTAATCCACTCGTGTTTTGGAATGTGACCACTGGGCTCCCAGGAAAAATTTCACAGGATTGGGAAAGATTTCAGTACAGGTATGGAGCGAATCACTATGCGACTTGACAGCAACATGGAGGAAGTCTTCTGTTAGAGTCAAAATAAAAGGTAAAACTGGGAGTTAGAGCTCACGGTCTGATTTAAGTTTGCACACAATAAAAACGTTTGGTTGATAAAGCTAGCAGTCCAGACCATGTTTCCACTCCATGTTACCCGTGTATTGATATGTTTGGTGTGTGCTTTGGCCCTACAAGTCCATGGCTTTTCTAGCAATGACCAGGTAAGAACAAGTGAATAACTGTTAAATATTTTAAAAATAATATGTAAGTTATTTAATATTGAAAATTACATTTTATAAACACTTATATGTTGAGTTTTGATTGCTTTTAATTGCAGTTGTATCATTTTTAGATTTAATAACTAAGTTACGAATTGTTCAGTTTTTGAAAAGGTCTTAGACACTTTTAAAAATCCTATTTTGTTAAAAATGAGCTTCGGGACCTTATTTTTACACCTGTAGATCAATTTAAATTATTTTTAGGTAGTAATTTGATGAACAAATCTATTAATATGTTAAACAAAGATATTTATAAGGATATTTTCAGTTCTAATCAAGTCATTAAATATACAGCTGTTTTATTTATTTACAACACATTATAACGAACTCAGGAGTACTATTCGACAAGAAACTATGACTCATTGAAACAAGAGTTTAATTACTTTAGGCTATTCGTTTCTTACAGAATGGGTTTAACAATTGGTTAATCAAATTAATTAATTTAATACAAATTAGTAGATTCAAAAATTAATCTCCTGTTAAAATTTATATGCAAAATTAAAAGAGAGTTTAGCTAAATTTGTAAACTTCGATATTTCTAGAATAAACTTTGTTAAAAAAAACTGTTACTTATGATACTGGTTTAATTTTAATCGATGTTTATTTTAATTAAAATAATCAACGGTAGTATACAAAAGTGGTACAAAAATTATAACATAATTATATTTCAATATATTTATCGATCATTATTTATTTAATGCTTTGATAATTTATATATTTTATACCTACATGATAGACAGAAGAGGACATTTCTACGCGCGGACGAATGGTGACAATTATGAGTTATGTGTGTCATCGGTTGGGGATTCAAACATCGATCAACCCAATTGAGGAAGA
This sequence comes from Vannuccia rotundouncinata, assembly GCA_034780395.1. Classification (NCBI taxonomy): domain Eukaryota; kingdom Metazoa; phylum Platyhelminthes; order Proseriata; family Coelogynoporidae; genus Vannuccia; species Vannuccia rotundouncinata. Next base: position 10,983 of record JAUZNC010013640.1, on the reverse strand, counting down.
GCTACTCAAAATATGCGAAAAGAATTTCCACCCAATCCCCACAAGTCAAGATTTCAATCAAAACATGAAAAAAAGTATTAAACTTATTCCAGAATAAGGATAAACTTCTTATAATAAAGAGCAATATACAAACACCCTAGAAATGATAATATGTATATATTTAAGAACTAATGCCTGGTATGGAAACAATCCCAAATTACAATAAAATGAAAGGATTGAAAATTTAAAAGATAGGACCGAAGCCTATACCTTTTGTAATCTTAACATTCTTTATTAATTGAATTCTCTGTCTGCTTCTGTCATGATATTCTACTAGTAAGGAAAATGTATAGTTATAGTTTTTGAGACGTTCTGTGGAGAATTACAAAAATGTAATATTTCAAAATATGTTTAAAATAAATAATAAAATATTTCATTATATTGGTAGAATACAGATGCATTCGTTGTTTTAAATTAATTGATTAATCAAAAATCAATTTATTATAATTTAAACAATTATATATAGCAGTTATCGATACCTGTTTTATTCCATTTTTTCAATTTGCTTTCAGGGCAAAGAATCTGTCTCTTCAAGATCTGTCCACGAGGAGCATAGTGTAACAACTCATGATACCAATTTACAATTCTCTCAACACATATCTCAGTCATTATTAAATAATTATTTCATATTAACGAAAGATTGTTGAAGTTGATTGTGTCATATTTCTTTTATTAACAATATACAAATCGAGGGACTGGTGCTTCCATTTTCTTTGTTCTCTGCATTTTTGTCATTAACATAATTTTTTACCAAATTAGAAACATTTGTTTTATTACTTAAACTTTTAATCGGTATAAATTTTATTAAATTATTACCAAAATAATGGACAAAATGATATAAGTTTCAATTTTCAATTTTTTGAGTTCCACCTTATATAATTAAAAAGGTAAATATCCATTATCAATGTAGTAAAGCAAATAAATAATTATTTATGAAAACTTTATCCAAACAATTAATTGTATCTTAATAGGCAGTTGATCTGCGAAAATTTGAATAAACATTTTTTACAGCATCGTGCTAAATTTTTCCTTTTTTATCCAAACAGTTACAATTTTAATCTCCCATTATTAGATTCATTTTTATAATTACAATAAATGAAATAAAAAATTATTATATATTTAAAAAAAAATTTCATATTTCGATTTTTTTTAAACTTTGAGACCCATTTTTAAAAAGTCGACAACACGAAATTATTTCAACTCTAAATCAAAAACATTGATATAAACACTTTGAACTATAAATATAACTAAAAAACATATCTGAAAAGTTTATGTACATATTTTCATTAGAAGTCACTATCAAACTAAATTTTATAATGGAAATAATAATTTAACTATAATTATTTTACAATTTAGATTTTAAAATTTGAAAGTCTTTTATGTTGCAAATTCAGTAAAACACCATTACATGTAACAACTAACATTTAACATATTGACACATTTTTAAATAAACATATAAATGATTCATGTTTTTCTTAAAAAGTTGTAAACAGAATTTTAATAAAACTGTAATATAATATAATTTATAAAAATTAAATTAAATTACATGTATTTCACACTTGATTTAACAAAACACTTTTTTATATTCCCATAAATTATATACTCAACAATATATAAGTTTGAAATTACAAAACCGTTTTAATTTTATTTTCGTAGTGGAAGACAATTGTATTCAATATTTCAATAGACAACGAAGCAGATTCGATCAATTTTGGATGATTTATAACTTTTTACTTATTGGATATAATTATAATATTCGGTTTTACTACTAAATTAGTAGTAATTAATATATATAAATAAATATATTGAAATCCTTCATAATCCAATCTATAGTTCAAATAAAAATGTAATATATATTTCAAAAAAAACTTTTCTAGAAACAAAATCATTAAATATCAATAAAAATCAATATTTCAATTAAATTTATTCAAATCTTACTAAAATAAAACTTTTATATTATTACAGTTAGAATGTCTTCATTTTATACTTTTACATAAATACTAAAAAATGACAGTTGAAAAATCGTGGTTGTATCTTCGTGTCTTGAGTTTCGTGTTTCATATGTGGATGTCCTAGGTAATAGAGTTTTATCAGGAGACAATTCAGATTTATCAATGTAACCGAATTTATAAACTATGTGACTGATAAAACGGATATTAACTGTTAAAAATATAATAGAGAAATAAAATATAAAAAGCCAAATTTTTGTTTACTATTAATATTTTTTTACTATTTTTAAGAATCCATCAACCAAATGTTTTAAATGAAAAGGAAAACAGAATAATATCCTGAGTCCTTCTTTCGGAAGACGTACAACCTTCTCAAAGAAATAAACAAACTATTGTTAACTATTATTTAGGATGTAATTTCTTTTCGTAATTAATAAAAATCAACCAAATATAGTTCATTGCTTTTATTCATTTATGCACTTAAGAACAATTATGCTTAGTTTTTATGTCATTATTCAACTGTATTTATAATTGTTTTAGATGTACATCTATTTATAGATGTCAGAAACTTATAGAAATTGAGAGAAAAAGAGGGAGATTACTTATAAAAATCGATGGAACTTTTATCTGAAAATTATTCTTAGTTTGGTGATCGTAATTTTCTTTAGTTAATCGTTTTTCCTGCCGTCTTCATATAAGCGAAATGTAAATAGAGTATTTGAATATTTAATCAAATATAAATAAAGTAATTTATCAGAAAGCATTTTATCTATGGAGATCATTTCATCTCGTTCACAAACTAAATCTGAATATTATTCGTATATACAACATTTAGATTAGAAGAATCTAAACCTCTTCAAAGAAAATGTATATTAAAGTTGGGTTACGTTTTATGCAAATTTATTATCGATTTTCAATTTTTTAAACGGATAAAAGAATTTGTTTTTAATTATAATGTCGCAAAACTTAATGCTTTGGACACAACTTAAAGATTAAACAAATTTTCAACTTAATTATTACATGGCTATAGACTTTTTTAGAAATCCAGAAATTCAATATTTACCAAGTTAAATTAAAGAAGTAGACAAATAAAAGCATAGGAATATATTATTTATATATTTATTTGTTCGGACACAATAAATCTTTGATTACTAAAACCATTTAAGAAATAATTACCCGAAAACTAACTATTTCCATAATTATAAATGAACTAAAACATTTCCTTTCATACCTTTCTCTTCTCCGTATGATTTATTATACAACAATATTAAACCAACGTCTTGCTAATTGAACATATATTTTACATCTATTCGGATATCCTGCTATATAACTATAAATGTCAGAAGTACAAGTTATAGTATATAGGTGAATAATATTTTAAATATAGAATTTATATAACTTTATTAAATGCTAAGGAGTGGCTAACATGCAAGTTATAGATTCTCTTGGGCATATTAGATGATATTATGGAGGAATAAATTAATTGAGATTAGAATATATTTATGATGCGAAATTTGTTTTAGTTAACATTTTCTTGTTTCATATTAACTTTACATAATATTTCACATATAATGTGTTTAATATTTTATAAATATTTTATAATATTTTATAATATTTTATAAATATTTCAACCCCTTAATTTTATTTAATACAAGCGTTTAAAAATTGAATTATATATAATTTTGCAAACAGTAAAGCAAAATTTGTATTCATCCAAGCTTTCATTCTCGTTACTTAAAAAATTGAAATTTATATTTTTTAGTCTAACTAAATTTGCATGGATACTTAGTGGAACTTTCTGTCATACAAAAAGAAATGTTACTCCTGAGTAAGCGAAACAAAGTGTTCTTTATTAATTTGTGTAATTGTTCTGCAATAAATTTTGTTCACTTTAGCTTAATTTAACATCGATTTAACATTTGCACTGATGAGAATTTTCACATCATCAGATGTTTTGGATAAAAATGTGTTCTTGCTCCAGAAATCAGCTACTTTCTAGATCCTCAATTATTTACTCCATAAAAAATATAAAAGCATGTAAACTGCCAGTTTTAAGAAGCATCGTTAGCACAAAAGTACAAGTTAATTAATTAACTACAAGTCGAAGAAATTTGTACTAAATTTGTATAAATTTTTAATAATTTTTTTATAATATTGTATTTGACTTTGTGACCAATACATTATCTTATGAATTAAATTATCAGCTTCCGAAGATTATATGTTTCGATTTGTGGCAGAAAATATAAAAGACTTTTTATTAAGTTATCGAATTTACGCAGCCAAGATTAAAACAGGACAATTGACAAGAAAGTAGATGGTCTATTATTTCTGAACATTAATTCAATTTATTGTGGGAAAATTTGATTAAATAAAATTTAATTAAAGACATGTTTCATAATTATAGATTTTATATGAACATTGATGAGAATTATAGATTAATATTTTTTTTGGTTTGGCAGGTGGAAAGCAGATAGGTGAAAGGAAATTCAACTTTTTTCTATTAGGTGAACAGAAAGTTAATAGAAAAAGTTAAACATATTCACTTCTAGTGCTTGCTGTAATTATCAAGAAATAAATATGATGATTCTTTCATTTATGATTTATGAAATCATTTATTGATTAAGATTGAAAACATAAAATTAATTATAATTTTTCTTTATGATTACTGATGAAATTATGGAATTTACTATTTATTAAATTTAGTGCCAGTGTTGTTGTTGTTGTTGAATCTGTCATTACACGGTTTAAAGCCAGTCGATTTTGTGTTTTCTAATAAGTTTTCTTCTCTTCCTTGTTCATGTCTTCAATTGAGAAAATTTCAAATTGTCTTCTCTCATATTCTAAAGCCGGACAATTTAGAAAATGGTCTTGGTCTTCAGTTTCTTAACAATTATTACATTTATTTGATTCACTTTTTCCAATTCGGTGGTATATAGTACGAAGTACTGGGACAGTATCCTTCTCTAATTCTAGCGAGGATACATCTTTCACGTCTAGTGGTGGTTTCTTCTCTTTTAATCTTGTTTTTGTAAATTCTTGGATTTCTTTCACTAAGTTAGAAGTTATTTGTTATACTTCTTTTGATAAAAGCTTTGGTAGTTTCAAAATCTACGCAGATGTTCTCTTGATCATAAGAAGTTCCTTCTTTCGCCTTTACATCGGCTTGTTCATTACCATCGATGCCTACATGACTTGGTATCCACTGAATAATAATGTCTTTGTGCCGGCAAACTTCTCATGCTGTCCTCTTCAGTTTCTGAATATTGGAGGGATCTTGGAGGAATCTGATCGTAGCTTGTCTGTCGGTAAGGATAATGAATTTGTAATTGTTGGGGCCAAAGCTTTTTGCATGGCCATGACTTCAGTTCTGTACGAAGACACAATAGTACCAGCTGCTCCCATTTCTTTTTTCCATTGGTTGTAATCTCTCCAAACAACAGCGAAACCTCCATTCTTAGTGCCTTCTATTGCCGAACGGTCTGTATATATATATGTTTTTTATTATGGCCTCTTATATTCATAGTTTTGATAGCTATTCTCTTTGTATTTTCTAGATCTTCGCTCTTGCATCCATGATCTTCAACTAAGGTATCAAATATTTCAATCCTGTTTTCTTCCCAGGGGACTAATCTGCTATAATCAAACTTTTCTGTGCCGGTGTGGCGGGTTGAGAGTACTATTGCTCCATAATACTTTGGAGTACAATTAGCCTGGATTGATAATACCATACCCTTATCATAATATGTGTGTATTCACAAACAGCCATAATTTTTCTCAATTTGTTCATATTATAAGTTATTTAAGAGTAAGTTAAAGTATTGGTAGAGGTGAAATTATATTATTATACATAAAACATTCAAGCTGATGACAATGAAGAATACCTATTGACAGTAGAAATAAAGTAAGAAATAAGAAAATGATTAAAAAGGATGACTTACTAATTTGAAGATGTGCTGAATTATTTCAAAAGTTTTCAATCTTAGCTATGCGAAAGAGAGTACGTGCTAAATCGATTAAATCGATTTTTTAATATGTTATCATTTAGATTAAAATATTTTTTTTGTCAAAAACAGGTATAATTTTATATCAATAATATTTAATGTAAAACGAATATTTATATGTACAGTTTTGGTAAGATAGAAACGGGTAAACAAAAAGAACATTTATTCATACGAGTTTATTAGTTCACATAATATTATATAATTTAATACTGGCATCCTGCTGAGGTCTCGAAAATATAAACAATACCCATAAATAGTCTCTCAAAACAATAACAAATAACTATTAATACAATTGAAATGCAGCGTGTTGGTCGTTTAAATCATTTAAGAAGAGTTGAGTATTTCGGTTATAAAGACCGAGTTTATCATGTGAAGAATGCACCTATAAAAGTAAAGGCCTTTCAAAACAAAAAATCGCAGAGAAAATAGACATATATAAAAATAATTAATTAAAAATGCTGTATATTTTACAATATTAGACATAATATGTTAACTCCTAGTTAAAATATTTTGTACCTAGCCGATGGCATACTCAAAGCACAAATACAAGTTAATAACAATGGTTCTATACATGGATGTATAGATTAAAACCTATATTTGCACATATTAACAAAGCAATTATTTAGAAACGTTCTTCTTTGGAATTTTGTGGCAACAAAACCATCCTGTCGTTTTTTAACTTGAATGCTTCATCCGCCGATTTCTTCAAGACCTTTTCAATGGCCTTTAATTCGATTTTTTCTGCTATAGAGCTGAGCGGGCTCTCTGAACATCCCCTTTAGCTTCCAGACGAGTGGCGGTAGCGTTTTTAACCTTTTCTTCATGTTTGCGTTCCTTCTCTTTTAAATGGGCTAAATTTCTTTTATGATCTATGTCTTCTTGAACTTGTTTCTCCATTCTTTCCTTTTCTCCGTTTTGCCTTTTTCTGGTATTTTCCTTCTCCTCATTTGCTGCTTTCTGTTTCACAAATGTTGCACATTTAGACTTTGCCTTAAATCCCATGTCAAGCAATTGAGATGATATTTGGAAGTTCCAGCTGTCTTCTTTTTAGATGGTAGATGTGATTTTGTAAGCAGAAGAGCTGGCCAGGTCTCTTCTAAAAATATATTACGTAAAAACATTTATTCGAGTGTATTAATTGTGCTATATTGTATAAATAAATAATAATATATTTTGAGACAATACATTAAGTGTAAATAGAGCCTAAAAATGCATTATATTATGCAACTAATATTATACCAGACGATAATTGAGGTACTTAAATTTATAATAAATGAAGAGAATTTTTAGAGTACATCGTCATGTTTTAAAATCAAATAAGAAATTAAAGTACACTTAAAGTTACCCGACATCGGATACCACATAAGAACGCACATCATACACACATTATAAAACGATGATAAATAGAGTACATTATCTTACATCAGAACACAGGTCACGGAAGAAAGCAAGTTTTGCTGGATACAGTGGATCCATAACAGATTTCCGAACAGACGCGAATGTTTTGTTCTATGATGGATCGATTTTGGTCGTTTTTTCAAGTAACAAACTTCGTAAATGTGGAAACATAATACGTGCCCAGTCAATTCTTACTTTGTTATCACCTGTTAAAAGATAAGAAAATAATAATTATTACATTAATTAATCACTATTTGAAAAGTAGTTTATTTATATAATTGATAAAATATGTACTAAACATATACTTTTTAAAATGATTTATTGTATTAATTAAGTTAAAATTATATTCTATAATGTTATTGTTAAACTTTAGGAAATTTTTATACATTAAAAACTTACCTTGCCTCTACAATCTACTTTGGGAAAATACTGTTATCGCAATATTATAGTCTTCTCGACAAGCGGGAGTTCTTGAAACAAACGGTAGTAATTTATTCTCCAGGATTATCAATTCCTCGCTTTCGACTGTTTTGTCAAACTGCAGAGAAACGGTGTGCCTACGATGGTGTAAGTAACTTGCCTGGACATATTAGTAATGGAGTTGCTACTAGAATTAAGAATATCCAACGAAAAGCCTTTGCTATTCATAGTGAAGCGCATTGTCTTAATTTAGCCTTGAAAATATTTTAATGGATGAAAAAATCAGATGACATGAATACCACTATTATAAAAACGTAAATAATTCGTTTTATATTAGTCGTATTACTTTACTTAGTCGTATTACTTTACTTAGTCAATTTATAAAACAATAATTTGCCACAGTTTTATTATATGATTACACAAATTGTCAAATTGCGGTTTTAAAATCAAAATACACTGTTAGTAGTAATATTTATTTATTATTTTTTCAATAATTATTCCTGCTAAACCAGACGCTAAATATTAATAAAGAACCAACAATTTCCTTGTATCTTTTTCGATACCTGTTTTTATATTAACTCCCTGATATCAATAAAATTCAATTGTTATAATTTAATGACTAGTAACAAGCAACATTAAAAAAATATATTTAGTAAATTAAATAATTTCCCAAAACGAAGCAAAAGTTTTACTATTAATTATAAAATTGTATATAAATTAAATTAAATTAAATTGAATTATGAAGATTATGAAGGCATTGAGAAGGTTTAACAAAACTTCTAGTTTTCATTAATTGTATTAATTCTCATTCTATGCTATATTTTGTGATATATTTAATAAAATAATAAGTTAGTATACCTATAATCTATAAAAACAAATATAACGACAACAAGCATTTTTTATATGAAAATCGAAAATCATTAATCGTAAATCATTCAAAGTGTAAAATCCCAAACTCTGCTTGACGAATTTTTCTGAGCAATATGAGATTTATAAACAATAACATTTATATTAATTGATGTTTATGTTTTATTACAGCTCTCTCTTTTAGATATTTATTTGTTTATTCCATTTTTCTCCTAAACAATACCGCTCTACAATTACCTCATTAACAGGTTTGACAAAATTACATTATTTTTAAACTTTTTCACTTAACTCCAGCTATAAACATGAACAATTTGAACCAGAAGTCAATGGTCCTTGTAATGAAACCTGAATCAATTATTCAAATAGCCTAGTCAAATAAAAACTTTTAGCAATTAATTTTTCCCGTTTCTTCAGGAGTGTTCCATGGAGTCTTGTATGACCTTACCTCTTGAGTTCCTACTTGTCTTCTCTCAACTAGCTCCACGAAAACAATTTAATTGCGCAAATTAGCCGTTTTTCTGGCACAAACTACTTTCTCGGATAATGAAACATAATAAATTTCTCTACAATATAATTTCTAAACTTAAATTTTAGAAAAAACTGTTCATAAAATTATTTCGTTATTCAAACTAGATTTAACATTTTTACAACAGATTCTTCCTTCAATGTACCAGTTTATTCTGGAAATATCTTGAGATCCACCTTAAATAACAACCTTAAATTGTCGTCAATAAACTATCTTCACAAACGATTTTTATTTTACGCTGTCTAAAATTCCTTTTTACTAAATGAGACACTTTCAAGGAGTAAAACTATTTAAACAGATTGAACATTGTAATATCCCTTTTTGGCAGAAATCATGAATTGTACAAAAAATCAGAAGAATTTGTAACATCGAAATAAAAATAATCATTAAAATAATAAATGAAATAAATTGATCAATACATTGCAATGGGAACTGTTAAAAAGATGCTTCTATGAGGTTCACATTTTCCATTCCATCATTACAAAATATGACCATAAAAATATATTCTTAATATAGTAAAGGAAAGTGTAGTTTTTTATGTATCCAATCTTGTATCTAAAGTAGTTACCTGAAATAAACTTTGATTCTTTATTTTTTTATTATATACTTTTTTTTCCAACATTTTAATTTGTCTGTAGATAACTCTCTACGCAATATTCTAATTAATTTTATTACAGGGTTTCCGTTTAATCGCGTCTTTAATATTAGTATAACGAAATACATATTTTTTAAATATGCTTTTTTTCTACAGTTGTATAGTATTTTAGTCATGATGTTCTTATAAATTCGATGTTCTTATATTTTCGATGTTATATTTATGATGTTATATTTTTGATGTTCTTATATTTACGATGTTGTTAATTTTAGGATATTGTTATATTTACGATGACGTTATATTTACGATATTTTTATATACACGATATTATTATATTTTATTTTATTTTATATTAAGATTATTTTATATTATACGATATTGTTATATATTCGATGTTATTACAAACGATATTGTCATATTTACTATATTATTATATATACAAGTTTATTATTACTACGATATTTTTATATTACGATGATATATATATATATATACATATAGGATGTTAATATATACACGAGGTTGTTATAATAATGATTTTGTTATGTATAAGTTATGTTATTATAAATACAATGTTAGATTAAAAAATTAGATTTGCCTTTTTTGATTAAATATAGAAAACTGGATGCATAAAAACTGATTGAAATAATAATAAATCTATTTTCCAATCTTTTCGGTGAATTTTTGACCGAGAACAAAATACTCCTCATATATTTTCACGGCTATGTGTGGGATGGATCACTGTAGAATTAACATCATAAAATAAAATTCATCTTTGAAATAATAAGCTGCTGCTTTGACCGTTTTTGCTTTTTGGTGGTTCAACGATCTGACTTAGATGTGACGACAAAAGGTAGTCTGAAATATATTATGTACATTCTAAACAAAATAATCCCACAAAGCTTGAATTAAAGTTTTTCTGCATCTGGCAAACATGGAAACTATGTAAGGCTTCGGTTACTATATAAATTCTTTTTGTTAATTCAAAGAATAAATTATTATTTGGAAATGTTTATTTCTATTTAATAAAATACAAGAAAAAATTAATTAATATATAAATAGTTATTTAATATCCAAGGTGTCAAGATATACTATACTATACTATACTATTTTATACTATACTATACTATACTATACTATACTATACTATACTATACTATACTATACTATACTATACTATACTATACT
>JAUZNC010013629.1:0-21445 GCA_034780395.1 Vannuccia rotundouncinata | reverse complement strand
TCCTCCTCCACACTCCTCCTCTTTACACACTCCTCCTCCACACTCCTCCTCTTTACACACTCCTCCTCTTTACACACTCCTCCTCCACACTCCTCCTCTTTACACACTCCTCCTCTTTACACACTCCTTCTCTTTACACAATCTTCCTCCTCCACACTCCTCCTCTTTACACAATCTTCCTCCTCCACACTCCTCCTCCACACTCCTCCTCCTCCACACTCCTCCTCTTTACACACTCCTCCTCCTCCACACTCCTCCTCTTTACACAATCTTCCTCCTCCACACTCCTCTTTACGCACTCCTCCTCCTCTTTCTACTCTTACCGACCTTCCCTAATATTCACATTCTATGCTGTCTTTGTCCATTAGTCTCTCCACCTATCTCGACCTCGTGCGAACGACCTCTTTACGGAGAATGAAGACATGGACGACTCCGAAGTTGTCACCGGTGGTGTTCACCAGCCTTGCAGCCCCGTTGATGTCGGCCAGGACGCTCTCAGCACCAGTCGGGTGAGCCCGGAGCTCTGCTCGGAAGATCCCGGCTCCGACTTCGTGGTGATCAGCGCTCAGGAGGTGGACCAAGCCACAAGCGCCGCTCTGTCGATAGACGGCCGTCGGTCCAGTCTCACGTCTCTTCCTCCGTCGGCAGGTCAAGAAGTCGTCCAGTCCGCCATCTCCAAATCCACCCCTGTGGCCGAAGTGGGCTTCGACTCGCCCTCGGTACAGCGGAAACAGTTCTTCCGGTCGATGCACACCCTTCGGGAGGGCTTTCGCTGGCAGATACAACTCATATTCCGGAGTAAACTCACGATGCACACCGCCTACGAGCGGCTCGACAACCAGGAACCTGCCGCCGTCACTGCGCTGTCCATTTCTCGAGACCACCGAACCGTCTACGTTGGCGACGCGCGGGGCAGGGTGTTCTCCTGGTCAGTTCCAGTCGAGCCGGGCCGCGTGATGGCGGACCACTGGGTCAAGGACGAGGGGGCCGACACCTGCGCTGGGTGCGGTACCAAGTTCTCTATCACGGAGAGGAAGCACCACTGCAGGAACTGCGGCCTGGTCTTCTGCTCCAGGTGCAGCCGCTATGAAATAGAGATCTACCGACTGCGGCTCTTCAAGCCGGTCCGGGTCTGTCAGACCTGCTTCGTGAGTCTGCGGTCAGACCAGTCTTCGGGAGATCCGCCTTCTGTCCTGTCTTAGGTCGAGTACCTGTGCATTTAACGATTTGTTGGGCCGAACTGATCACCATAACCTGCATAATTATTATAGCTTTACAAGACTAAGTGTATTCATTGTATTGTTGTGATTTGTGACTTCTTTATTTGATTGCATAATGTTGACTATATTCGGGACACTGCAATAGCCTCTTGTGTGTACATAATCATCAGACAAATCGATTTATTTCATGACGTCTTTACATTATCTTTCTTTTCTTTTTTGTTGAAAAGCTTTTTGCCTCGACAATTCCGTTGATTTTTGTCATCCCTAATTACTTGAGAATTTAACTCGCTTTGGTATTTGTCTTTGGTGTATTTCACTGTTTATTTATTGTAAATTCGGATTACACTAATGCTAACATTTCCAGTTTTGTGCCTGGTTCTGTGATATGTACGCTACTATTTCACCACCGTAATATTTCTTCAGCTTGTATTATTTTGTAAATTCTACTCTGTTATTTATCTATCTTCAAAATGACAATCTCAATATATGATCCGTTAATATGTGTGCCGTATTACCTTCAATTGGGTTAGTCGTATTGACTTCTTTTACATCAAACTATTTTACTTAGATTTACTTTAGATTAATAGATTCAGTATAATTCAGGTAGGTTTCTAAACTCGATTCAAAACTTTCCAATTTACAGATTATAAATATTCAAACAATTAAAACCTGGAGGAAGATTTCAATAATTATAGAAAAATAAATAATCTATAATATGCATTTGGTAAGGTGTCGTTCAGGTTGGGTAGACAATCTTAATGATATGTTGTGCTTTAGGTGTGTAATGGGAGGTTACCAGCAAACGAAAACAGAATTTGTGGTTCCTTATTATATAGTAAAGGTCATTGTGGGTGCAGTTTTTGTTATTTTGAACAAATACTGGATACCTGATAATTTTATGCAGTAATTTAACTGATTTAATTGCGTCGTCAGTTAATTTTGATGTGTTTATTTGGAGTGGTTATAAAGGATGCGGTCGAATAGGTCAATCAGAAATTGTCAACAAACCACCCGATTGTTTCTTTAAGAGATCATCAAGTAATTCAGTGTCTCTGTTACATATCTTAGACGACCTGCTTTAAACTGACTACGCATTCATCAGTCATATTTAAAATGATTTTTAGACATTTTCATCACTTTTAATAATTTGAGAAACTCATTTTTTATTTTTCTAGCCACGTCTTAAAATTAATGTATTTTGCAACACCTTGATACACGTCAACAGCCGAAATTTTGTTTCAAATTTTTCGAACGATTAACGGAGGTTAAAAAATAGAAAATGATCAGGAATCACGCAATGGTCAAAAGTTTATTTTGGCACAAAAACGGCAATTTTCTGCCCATTGAGGGATTCCTCAACCTTTTCGACTTAACTTACCCTATCAGAAGTCGTGTGCTCGAAACTTAAGTATAAAATAAGTCTGATGTCAACTTTTGTAGAATTGTGTGCTCGAAGCAACAAGTAGATATAATATTTAGTCAACTCTGGTATAACTCTGGTAAAACATCCAATATATATGAATAAGCTTAATCTATATTACATTCATTATATGTCTTAAAAATAGAATGCTTCTTATAATTACACCTAAAAATTATAGTTTTTTTATAAACGATTAATGATATATTATTATACTATTAAACTCTTCTCACGTTACAACTTTTATAATATCCAGTTTAACTTTATGCCGGTGTTAACTATAACGTCTTTATTTTTATCACGTCATATAACAAATAAATAGTTTAGATCGTCTTTCATTTCTAGACACAAAGTCACAGGCGATTTCAACAAGATCAAGGGAATCGGTTCTTTCTATAAATAAGTGCATATAATCATGTAGTGATTCAGTCAATTTCAACAAGATCAAGCGAATCGGTTCTTTCTATAAATAAGTGCATATAATCATGTAGTGATTCAGTCAATTTCACTAAGTAGCGCTTTGAAAATTGGTTGATCGTTGAAAGCATCAAACAGTGTTTGTAGTTTTGTTACTGTTTTCACATATTTTGGTTTAATATCTAGAAGTAGCTGAAACTGTATAGGGATAATTAAAAAAAAATTTCATCATCTTTGTAAAGAAGATCTTCTCCATTTGATGCTCGCACAGCAGCAATCGGTTAATATATCTCTTACGTGCCCCTCCCCTCTATTCTGGCGCCTATACGCATTGCTGAAGTTTTACCGTTATGTATCACTTCGTAAATATTTTTTTAATTAGCTCTCTCGAAGCAACCTTTGAAAAAATCGTTTTTTGAAAATAAACTGATCACTCTATTTTGGAATTAGTCGTTTTTACGAAATAAAATCAACATTAATGAATAAATGTGATATATTAATTATTTAATTTTTTTTAAGTATTAAAAAACGTAATTTACACATTTTTATTTTCCGACAACGAGACGACTGAACGATATCGTACCGAGCTCGTATCAATTGTGTATTTTCAGACAAGGAGATTTAACTAATTTAATTTTAATTAACCCAAATCTGTATTGACTTTATAATAACACGTGGGAATAAGATTATATAAATGGTCTGGTCTAGCTTTGTAAGCGAAAGCTTATACATACATCATTGAAATTATAGGTTATGTTTTAAAAATTATCTATATGTGTTGGAAAAAGTATACCCAGCATTTAATAAAACGTTGTTATAATTAGGACTTTTCCTTTGGTTGTTTACAAAAAAAGTTTCATATTCGATTAAAATAAGTTTTGTTAGAAGACCTTTTTGAATAATACTGTTTTACTCCTAATTATGTCGGTTAGATATGATTATGTGAAATTATTTATATAGTAAGTCATCTCTTCAAAATTTTGTTTATAGTTTGATGTGTAAATTCATTGGTATAGTTAGATATCAAAGTTTCATTCCTTTTGAAATGGAATTCCGAATTTTTATATCGAAATGATTGCGTCCTAATATAAATTTGGAATTATTATTATGCCAAATATTATAGTCTATCTAGTACAAAATTTTAATTAATTTTTATATTGATTGTCATATTTATATATGTATACAAATTTCGCAACATATTGAGCCATGTCTTTGTTTATCCTCAAGATTTTGGCAAATAACAAAATTTTATTTATAATGTAGCAACACATTCAGCAAACATATTCTGGTAATGGTTAGGTAGTTCATATTAAGGCCATAGTCAGGGTTGCCCCTAGGAATATTTAGAGGGGAATTGTTTTTTAGGTTTAGGGGCACCTTTAGATTTTTTTGAAAAGGGCAGCTAGCATACTTGAATCAGTTATATTTTGAAGGTATTATTTTTGGTTAATATTTTGTATTATAGATGCCATATAAACACTTTATAAAAATAATAAATTTACAAATTTCTAAATTATTGAATAAAATAATTCCATCTTTAAATATGTCACAGAGAAACTCTGTTGAATATATATAAAGAATATCTGATGAAAAATTCAGTATAATTTTGCATAAAATTCAAAAATGATGTTGTACAATTACATATTATTGTAACATAAATAATATACATATAATATTAATTGCATTGAATGTCTATAGTGATCTGCTGCCTGCAGTATAAAAGAACTAGGTGCAGAATTGTAATATAATGTTTAAAAAAAATCCCTATAATCATGATATATCCCTATAAGGTTGGCTTAATCTATTTGATGTGGATGGAGTTTCATAAAAATGTTCACCACTTGACTCTTCAGTACTACTATTGTCAATTATGCAACTATAGTGAATGTTCATAAGGGCTAGTGCTGATAGTCATGTAATCCCATTAAGGAATGAAGTCAAATATGAAGATGTCACATTTTCAAAAAACTTTGCTCATACTCACAACTTTTAACTGGCAATTGGTTGCAACAATCTCTATTTAAAAATAAAGTACTGGGCAAGGGAGTTTACTGTCTTGAGAAGTAACCTTAATGCAACTATTATATAAACTGGATTGGAAGATAACATCTATGTGGTTTAGTAATATGGGGAGACTTTGCCTAACTGATTTAGATAATAATTAGTTGAAAAGCAATAATTCATATTGTAAACACTCATCGCATAATTTATATGTTCTATTATTAACTTAGACCTAATAACTGTCAGAATAATGGTTATTATATGTCAATAAATTTCATGTTTTTGCCATCCTCTAGCCAGTATAATAGAGGAGTAAGTTTTATTGTACAAAGGGCACCAGAGATTTTTTAAAAAGGTACAGGCCTAAGGAGAAAGGCACTAGTCAGCATCCAATGAGGAGGGCAGCCTTGTAGGGACATCTAATTTGGCTCCTTGTGAAAGGCTTGTTGAGCTTGTCAAACAAATATTAGTATTACTTATTTACCTTAGGCAAAATTAGCCCCACAAAGTGAACTGTCTTACATGGTTATTTCAATGGGAATTCAACTAGGTGTGTGCATTCATTTGACATCAAAGAGTTCACTGTATAATTTTTAAAACATTATATAGGTTTAACTTTGTTTTCTAAAAAGGTGCCAATGAAAATTATATGGGCCACTATGTTCACCCACTATGTTCACACCCAAAGACCCCCCTGGGTGCACCCATGATAGTATGGCAGGGAAGAAGCTATTATACCATTATCTAGTTTGTTACTAAAAGTAAATAAGTTTAGTTATAAATGTTAGATATTGCTATTATTAGCATCTATACAATAAGGGACAACAGCCATGTTTGGCTGAAATATCTTATAAAGGTCTTATAAATGCTATAATTTACACAATTATATATATTTATTTCACAGTATTTAATTTTAACTATATATTTGAATAAAAATAAAGCTTTAGATTGCAGATTATTAATTTACATAAACAATTATATTAAAAAATATAATTTAAAATCAAATGGGAATTCTCAATGATGAATGATTTTCAGCCAAATCTGGGACAATCCTGCAGAAGTCAGTCATAAATTAAATTTATTCTGAAAATATATTAAATGTTATAAAATCAATACAATCCATGTTTCTGATTAAAGGTGTGGTAAACCAGGCTCTGCCAGGTCTCTGGCTTAGAAATAATATTTTTTAAAAGCTTTGTATTAATTTTATGGCTGACATTTGCAATATTTCCAAATCTGGTTGTATTTAAAGTTTGAATTATACAAATTATATCCTCTTTAGATTTATAAGATAGATTTTTTTAAAGATAGGATTAATAGGATTAATAGCATTAAAATAATTAAACTACAACGTTTTTAAAATGTCCAAACTTTAAATTGCAAGAACATAATTACAATAAAACCTGCTTAATAATGCAGCCTAAAATATAACTGATTTGGAGCTGCTTTTGGTTGTTCTTTTTAAAGTGTAGCCACATGGCTTTATTGGAGCTTTATTAGCACAAAAACAACTCCAATTTCAGCAACACATCTATATTTAATTTAAATTTCTCAAATACATTAATAAATATTAACACATTCATTCTAATGATAGCAAAATAGCTCAAAAATAGCACAAAACTACATGATCGACTGTTATTTATTAATAAAATATGTTACAAAACTGTTGTTATGAATATTTGTTACAAAACTAAAGGTTCACTAGAGCATTCTGCTCAAACAATCAGGTGAACTGAAAAGTACAACAATAATTCAGATACATAGGTAACAAAATATATAGATATTTTGTTATTTATAGAAAATGTATTTAGTAAACTTACCAATAGAGCAAACTTTAAGAATTCTGGTAATTTACCTTCTCTAAATATGAACTATTAAAAACTTCAAGGGAATTCAACCTAAATAAATATCCACATATTCATTAAAACTGCAATATTAATATTTTAATATAACCATTGGGATAGCACTTTTCTATTGTAAGAAAGTTTGATATGTTTCATACATTATATAGATAATTTATGATTTTTGAGGCACTCAACAAATTTGTATTAATTGTATGCTTATAGCAAGAGTTAATTATGACTTATTTATACAATCATGTATCAATAAAAAAATATACATACTAATGCATTTTTCAAATACTTTATGATGAAAGGAGACTGTATTGATATTGCTACCAGTGTCATTGAAGACAACTAAGCCAACTCAAACTGGATTCAGGATCTATTGATCAATTGAGTCATTTTTGCTGAATTACATACAAAATAATGTTGTCAAGGGAGAGACATTTTGTGAAATTGAACAAATAAATTCCACTGCAGGTTGAAGTCACAGTTCTTATTGTTTCAATTGGATGACAACATGAGGCTGGAAACCAGATGAATTCCAGTTTGCTGACATCTATGATTTATGAAATATACAACAGATGCTGTCTAATCTGCAATAAGCTAAATAGAGGTGTTGGTTTGTCAGCCACAGATGCTGTCCAATCAGGGATAAGCTAGGTAGAGTTTTTGGTTAGTCTACTTCTTGTCAGCCACAGATGCAGTTTTGGAACATTTCTTTTCTGTGATGAGACTTCTTAAAAACTGCTCCACAATGACATCCAAATGTTTGAATAGTGTATCAATTTTAAGTATTCACAAAAAGAAGTCCACTTATCCTAACTTGCATGCTCTTACAAACACTTTTATCCACACCAACAACAATAGCTTCAAATTATTTAGACTCTTTTAAAATATGAATAAATTACAGAATCATTCCCTATGCTATTTTGCCATTTTATTTTAAACTCGGATTAATTATATTTATCTACACTAATCTGAATATGTATACTCATAGGTCCTACCTACATGCACCGCTTTTGTACTAAAAAGGACATTTTTAACACAACTTTTCTGAAATAAAATACTTTTGTTAAATCATATTAATAATATAAACTATAGGCCTAACCCTACTTTCAAAATTCTTCCGCCAGCCCTGTATAATTTATAAATAAATATATAAAATAAGAATGTAAAAATCTTATTTTACCTTGTCTCCACCATTTTCACTGTTTGAAGGGTCAGGTTCTGCTGCTTGATTGATATAACAATTGAGTTGATTTGCATGTTGTAATTCTATCTTACTTTAAAATTGTTATTTTTCCAATTTAGAAGATTGAAATGATTTTTATAGTAATATGAATCCTTACTGCTTCTATTACTTCAGAATTAATATACAGACAATGTTTACAAATAAAAGACCTAACAGTTAATTTTTAATTATTCTTAATTAATCTATAAAGGTGAAATTGTATATTATTATTAAATAACATTACAATGTAGACACAATTGGACCCATTTAATCCAAAAAAATTAGAGTACCTAAAAATTAACTGTTAAGAAGCTAGCTAATAATACATAGAACCTTTTTTGTTAATACAATATAAATTTATAATAATTGTCTTTCTGCAGTTTTTTTTCTATGAATTTAAAATTTTAGTAATTTATCTTGTTTAAATTTTTTATATTTAAAATTTAGATTCAATCTATCTATATTATATACTTGTTAACCAATAATGTAATATTACTCATATTTATAAGAGTGATTTATATTTGTAGTTTTAATTTTTGTTAGATTAAGACTTACTTATACAAGTCTTTAGTAATCCATTTTTTGAAATATATGAAAGCTGATATATTATAAAAAATGTGTATTTCTAATTGTAAAATCAAATATAATAAAATATAGTAATTTAAAAAAATGATAGAGGCTGGATGAGTTATTTAGATATCATTTTAAGTACAAACACAATTTGGAATAATAACCATTACATTATTATATTATGTGAATTTATATGTTTAACATTAATTAAATCATTAGATAATTTGATGGTGTATTTTTAAGAGTTTTATAAAAATAGTGTAAAAATTACTTTTCCATAATTGCATAGTTTAATAAATATTTTGGTCCATTTATCTTTAAAGTTTCGATATTTTTCAGGTGAAGTTTTCTTTATTCAACTCTATCAAAGTTTAGAACAAAAAAAATGATGGATTTACTCATTGAAACTCTCACCGGAGCAGCATTTGAGCTGAGGGTGTCCTCTTATGAAACTGTCATTTCCGTCAAAGCCAAAATACAGAGAGAAGAAGGTATCCCCCTTATTATGTGATAGTTTTGCATTGAAATAGAAATCTATTTTAGATTAACTGTAGCCAACATTTAGTTATGGCGCCCCTTACAGTCCACCTTCCATTTCTCTATCTTTTCACTCCATATTGCGGCCTATGCAGGGATCCCAATCAGCCAGCAGCATCTAATCTGGCAGAACCACGAGCTCACAGATGATACATGCCTCAACGACTACAAGATCCCCAGCGGGGCCACAATAAAGCTCGTCCTGGGCATGCGAGGCGGGCCCATCAACACTCGCCGCGTGTCCCTGGCTGGTCGTCCCAACAGCAGCATTGGACAGATCTCCGCTGGCAGCAGCAAGGCCCGTACTGCAGCCTCCCCTCCCAGTCCTGGACAGACTCCTCCTGCCCACCACTCGAGGCCCCCTGTCACTCTCCTCATCCTCAAGGGGGAAGGCGACCAGCTCAACTTCCTTCGGATTGTCGACCGGTAGGATATCAGACCGTTGTTGTGACCCCTGTCTAGCTGGAGGTGTAACCCCCCTTATCTCTGATTGGCAGAGGAGATGGCACGCTCACGCCCTTGGCCGAGTCCCTGTCGGCCGGCTCCAGACCTGGATACTCCACGGGGAACGAGGAGGAGGACTCCGAGCCTGACGACTGTCTCGGGCGGGGCGGGCCCTGTCTGCTGCCCGCTGCATGTGAAGGAGGGAGCGGCAGGGTGGACCAGATCTCCATCAAGGACAAGCTGCAGATGCTGCAGTGGAGGATGGACCAGTTGAAGCTCGCCAAAGAGAGGAAATCGGACGGCCACAAGGGTCAGTTCTCCTCCCTCCTCTCCTCATCGGTCCAGCTAACTTGATGATTAACCTCTTGTCTGCAGGTAAAACCACCGCTCCACAGCCCAGTCTGCCCAGCCTCACTCGGGTCCCCGGGGAACCACCAGAACACCACCGTTTCGAGGTGCTGGACAATCCAGCCTCCACCAAACCAGTCCAGCACCACCAGCCCTCCACCTCGACACTCCCAACACTGCAGGCGATGACTGCGCGCTTCATGGACCACAAGGCGGCCTCCATGAGTCATGCTCTTCGCAACCAGAACTACCCCCCTCGACACTTCACATCCCAGCGGGTAGGAGTTCTTAGCTAGCATCCTAGAACGTTTTCATGCAGCTAGAAAGAACTGTTTTTCTTCAGATAAACGACTTTCTGCCTGCATCTTCTGATCAAACACAACTCCACTCACGACTGCTCCACAACCGGACTAATCTTCCCCGCCAGTCCACCACCACGCTACCTCCTGTATTGATTCATCGTTCGAGCCCTTCACCGCTGGTTCCTGTACCGCCGATTACAGCCCCAAAGAAAACACAATCCAAACGGTGTGCGGAGTGTAATAAACGAACGGGTCTTGCTAGTAGTTATCCTTGCCGGTAAGATTTAATCTTTATTACTGTTATAACTGCATTCAGGGTTCATCCGCTATCTTTAATTTAAAATATTACATGTTTGAAGACTCCAAAAAATGCGAAAGGACCATATATACTATACATTATATAGAGAGGAAATCACAGAGATATAACTATACTATACATTATATAGAGAGGAAATCACAGAGATATAACTATACTATACATTATATAGAGAGGAAATCATAGAAATATAACTATACTATACATTATATAGAGAGGAAATCACAGAGATATAACTATACTATACATTATATATGTAACTGTCTTATGGTAAAATCGATTGTTATAATCACGTGCTTTTTTTTTCACGTCCTCTCTCCTTTGCTGTAACTGACCATTAGATGTAAGTTTGCACTGGGTATGTTGAGTTCTATCGATGTTTCACATCCCCACTTCTTTTGCACAGTTCAAATGTGTTCTTGTGTAATCCAGGTCCCCTTTTGTATTACACAACAGTGGATCGCGTGACCGTGAGAATAGTTCACTAGTAAAGTTGGTAATTAATGGTTAACTCCAGAAATAGATGCCAACAGGCACACTTGGTCCTCTCCAGTCAGACAATGGATTATGTTGCTATGGTGACTACACTCCAGCAGACAATGGATTATAATCGCTGGTTACCCTGTTCACCCTCCTTGAGAAGGAAGAACCTTTATCTCTTGTTGTTCTTATTATTTATTTAAATACTTTCTTCATAATTTGTTTGCTCTTTGGTTAGTTATTATTTGTTTTATTAATCTTTATTTTGATGTTGTTCCCCTCCAGATGTGGCAACAATTATTGCTCCCGTCATCGCTACGCGGAGGCACATG
This sequence comes from Vannuccia rotundouncinata, assembly GCA_034780395.1. Taxonomy (NCBI): domain Eukaryota; kingdom Metazoa; phylum Platyhelminthes; order Proseriata; family Coelogynoporidae; genus Vannuccia; species Vannuccia rotundouncinata. Next base: position 9,983 of record JAUZNC010013629.1, on the reverse strand, counting down.
AGTGTCTCTACGACTACAAGACGGAGGGAAGACGTTTCCTACAGGAGACCAATCCTCTCATTACCGCTTCTAAGTTGCCAAAGATCTAGACCAACCCGACGTCTTCAGTAGTAGAGAAGGGTGGCCTCTAACACACTTGAAAGGGATTTTCACTCCTACGAGCTTTCTGCCCTCCCACACTTCTCCTCCTCTTTCCATTATATCATTCATGTTCCAGAGTTAATCGCTACATCCAAATATTAATTTTATTTTTGTTAAAAATGTATAAAAAAATGAAATTCCTAATTCCTAATTCCTAATTTATTCTTTTATTTTGTTTTATCATCTCATCACCCCTTCGGTTAGTTTGATCGATCTTTCAGCCACATTGACTCGTATAACGGATCTCTACGCTCAACGTTATACCTCTAGTGGCCTTTCTCTTTCTTTCGTCGATATTTTCTCCTCTTTTCTGATCAAACTGTTCCAGCATTCGGTCACCTCGTCATCAGATTCTGTCCGAATTTATAGAAATATACTATTTTCTTATCGTGCTTTTCAAAACTGTTAAATGGATTGTTTTTTTAATTAATTGATAATTAGTCTTCATTGTTTGGTTTTATCCTTGCCTCCACGCCCGTTTGCAAACTAGAGTAAACAAGCCCTCTTTCTGTACATAACTGATTGGTTGCACCTGCAATCTTTATTTGTATTATAATGTAGCTATTCTTCCTTTTCCTTACGGGTGCGCACTTTGGGAGTCTCAATGCACATACGTACTTACTATGCACACATCTGCTTTGATTATATTTTGGCTGCTGAAAACGAAACACATTGTTCCTTATTTCATAGAGTTATCTTCCTTGAAAGATAGAAATAATCATTTTGTAATTGATATTATTTGTAATAAAAGGTCTATTCGAAACTCTTACTTGTAATCAACTGATAAGCATCGATTGAACTAAGGTGTAGATATTTTTTCCGAATTTATTTGGCAGTTTTTAATAATCGTTAAGAATTAAAGATCCATTTTTCATAGAAACGTTAACGTTCAGTTGCATTTTAATAATTTGTTTAAATATGCCATAGCATTGAGGGAATTACAACTTGTATAGGTACGGCTTATAAAATTCGTGTGGTGGGAAAAGTATTAACTTACCTTTTTTAATAAGCACAAATTTGTAAAAGCGTTGTTCTAATTTAAAGTTTTCTAAAAGTTGTGTCTTATGTATTACCTACTATGTTTAAAGAAAAAAGCAGAATAAGTCGTTATCTCGAAATTGTTTTTCAATATAAAATTTGCTAATATTTATTGCAGGGTGGATTATAAGTAATACTTTTAAACAACAGGCCTATACGAGTCACCAAATATATTATATCTGTACGCAGTTTTGATATATCTCCTTTAGAACAATAAGTCCAATTGCATGGCTATATAGTTATTTACGGTGGAATTCAGCAGTGTCGGTATTTCAAAAACGTCTAATTATAGGTACAGGTTTCTGAAAATTAGAAAATACTGGCGCCACACATTTAAAATCGGTTGTCGAAATTAAATGGAGGAATCGATTAGGAGAAAGCTATATAAAATATTATGTAAAAATCCAGGATAAAAATGTAATTTGATCGAGAAACAGTTTGCCAAGAGACACAGATAATAGAGACATTTAATCCTCATTCTATTTAATGAAGATTAGAAGAAAATCAGTCAGAAATCAAATCGTTGGATCAAATAATACAGAAGGATTTCGGTAAAAGATGTTTGCAGAATGAGTATAAAGTAAAAGATCCTGAAGTGAATTTTATAGGAAAGTGTCAGTAGGTATTGTTTAGTTAACTGATTTAAATGAGACCTGGTTGAATAAATGAAAAACGAATACGTATTGAGTCTGGCTATATCAGCTGTAAGAAAAGATATAATCCAAGTGATTAGGACTAGATCTCGGATACAAATAGACCTATATATAGCGGTGTACTAAAAGAATGGTGTAGTCCCCTGAATCAAAAGCGGCACTGTGAGGTCAATGGAGGACAGTGCCTCACGCAACAACAATATAGATCGTTATAGAAATTTATGAGGACAGTACGTACGCCTCGGAAGAATAACCAGTACGATAGGTAGATTGAAACGTATAAGCAACAGAAAATTTTGACGAAGATAATCATACACATTTTAATAGGACAGAGAAAACTAAACTAATTTAAAAAATTTTAATGTAAAAATATAAATTTATAGATTGGATTTGTTTGTCATTAAATAATTAATTATTTTTCCTTGAATGTTCCCGGTAAAATTGTTTAAATATATAAATTATATTTTGCACCATAGCAATCTATTAAGTAAATACCGATAATTTTAAATATTGTAAGCAATATATATTTTTATTTATTTCATAGTAATATTCAATATGTAAATATTCATGATTCAATTATTCGTTTAAAAATCTTTATGTATTATTATTTTTTTAAATAATAAATATAATTAGTTATCATTAACCAGCAAGCTAGGTCTTTTTTACTCCCACCTCCCACCATTAATATATTTAAAAAAATTCTCAATTCTTTTTAAAAAGCACCTTGCAGATGATCCACCTCCTCCCACTATTAATATATATTTTTAAAATTCTCATTCCTCTAAAAAAGCACCTTTCAAAATGTTAATGCTCTATATCCTTTTATTTGTGTTATTAAAATAAAAGATGAGATATAAATTTATTTAAAAATGTAATAATTTTTGTTTGAAATATTACACAGGCTGTATTTTGTATGCCATATATTTTAGCCTATTTCTATTTTTTATATATATAAAATTTCTGATTGTACACTTGATATTTTCTTTTAGTAAATATAGAATGTACAGTAGGAATTATATAAAAAAGAATTTCCATTTCAAAATAGTATTTTTCTTTAAAATCTTATTGCTTTTAATGCTTATCATTTTTGGCATAAATTTGGAATACTATATTTATATTTACTATAATTAACTTTTTAAAATTTATATTATCTAACCTGTATATTGATTATATACCAGCTTGCATTCCATGACAATTGTATTCTAGATATTTATCAAAATTACTCCAATTTAAGTAGTAAAAGATGGATTTGGTTATATAAAATATAGAGAAAATATAATTTTAATCTATAAAGAATACAGCCTGGGTTATCCACCGCTTATTTTTAGGTTCCAGTGTTTCTAATAATTGATTTACATATATTAACATTAAATTTTATTTGTAAAAGATAACTGCTATTAGTATGTACATGCATCAAGCCTATAAAATTATTAACATTTGATTACAATATAATGTTATTATATATATTATTTTTAATTAAGGGACACAAGTTTTATATTTAGGTAAAGCATGTAAAGAATATTATAAATTAATGTAGAAAAATAGAATATTAAATACCAATTAAATATAAATTTAGTTTTTCATGAACTAATCCATATATACAATAATTTTTAGGTTTGATGCACATATATAATAATCATAACTTCATTAATGAAAATAGTTAATCTAGATTTTAGATAACAAAAACATCCTTATTAATTAAGTATATATTTATTAATTTATATATTATAAACAAACTATTTAAATTAAAATTTACATGTAAATAAAAATAAATATATTTAATGTGCTTACATTATGAGTGGTTTTCACAATAAAAAACATGGACAGATTACATTAAAACAAAAATATAATATTTTTATAAATTATTTAAAGTATTAAATATTGATACATACAGAATAGTAAATAAATACAATATATTGCTGTTAATATATTTTATATATATAACTAAAATATCAGTAACTTATTTATTTATATTATGTTAGCAACCAGTTAGGAATATGACTAGAGATGGACCAGATTGGAATTTATTTATATTCCTATCTGGTACTAAATCGTAAATAAATAATAATTAATTAATGTATTAATTAATACATTGTAAATAAATTATAAATCCTAAATTGTAATTCCTAACTGATCTGACTTATACATGAAATTCATTTTAAAAGCTGAGATGACAATTTCATTCTCTTATGTCCTTTAAGGAAAGTGGAAAAAAGGTAACAATTATTGGCATATATATGCTTAAGGCTAAAACATCATTGAAATATATGTATAGTATAATATTATTATATACTATTATAAATTTAGCAACACAAGTGTTGTTTTTGGAGAAACCTTGTAAAGAATGTTATTAATCAACGTGGAAAAATTATGTATTAGATATCCATTAAATGTGATGTTGTCTGTGTTTCATAAACAGATCTATATATAGCAACATTTTGCAGGTTTAATGCACATTCATTCCAATAGACACTGTGCTAAACATTGGGTGTTTATAAATTTTATTGAAAAATATTTTTAAATAGTGGATAATATTATACATTTCTCTTGTTTCCCTGACTTAATTTTTATTAATCTTAGTTTCTTTCATTTATTTTTTTGGATAAAAATGATTTAAATGAAATTTAGTTATGCAATTTTTATGTCGAAATTATTATTTTATGGTTTAAAGATAATAGAAAGTGCAAACTAGTTAACCATTCATAATTGGTGCTGCCAGTTAAAAATCTGAAAATTTATAACTGGTCAACCAATTCATAATTGGGCATATTCCTATCTGGTCTTCAACATGTACAATATAGGTATTCTGCTCTAACAATAACTATGATTTGATTTTTATCAGTCAGCATTTAAAGAAAGGTGCATTAAAAAATAAATGATATGTAAATAATATAGGTGCACACAAATAAATGACAAAAGGTACATTTTCTTTAAAAGGCTCCCCTTCATTTAGATTTTTTCAGGCAGCTTCATGAATGCCTCATAACTGGTTATGGCACTGTAATTTAATTCAAAATCAATCACATAGTGTAAACATTATTATATCCATTAAAATTAACTTACATTGATTTATAATTATTATAAAAATCTCATTACATATAAAATAAATATACTATTTCAGTGTATTTAGTAATTTTTTGGTATTTTTTAGTTTGTGTACTGTACTCTGGTCTATGTACATACATATAACTGTAAACAAAAGCATTTAACCTTGACACACCATGTGATGCACCAGTAACATTTGTGATTGGCAAATTAATTTACTTTTAGGCAAACTGTGATGCAATTTTACAAAATAAATTCAATTATAGGTAGTACATATTTATTAATATTGTGAGATTGAATGTTAAGATATCTTCGAATTTAGGTGGTTATAGATATCGATAAGTTTTGGAGAAGGAGGATCCATAAATATCTATAGTTTGTTGTAATAGTTTTTATAAAGTATTTTGAAAAAAATAATATTTTCGAATTTGAAAATATTCTATTAGATTATAGTTTGAAGTGAAGAATAAGTCAGAAAAAAGATTGTGAGTCCCCTACGCTAAGGTTGGTTTGAGTTAAAGAAAGATATACGGGGAACAGAGACGATTTAGACAAAGTTGATTTCTTAACTGATTGGGTTTACAGTGTATGTCATAAAGAATTCATATTAATTAATAAATTCTATTCGTTAATTAAAATTGACTTATTTATTTATTTGTTGTAAAGATAATTAATTTATAAATTAATTAATTAGATATCATTTATATATTCCCACTTGGGCACGCTAGCCAACAGTATGTACATAGACCAACATATTGTACATAAACTAACAAATACTAGCCTACATATCACTACAATTTGATGCATTGCATCTATGCCTCCCGACATATTTATATATATTACAATTGAAAAAAGGTTAATTAGAATTTTACAAGTGTTATAAATTTTTTATTGAAATTAAATATAAATATAAATTTATTTAACATAATTTATGATGTTTAATAATTTATTACTTTAATACATATATATAAGCAATTACAATTGGATTGATGTATTATTTTAGTTGTTTTCAAATAATAATTAAATACAAACATACTTTATTAATGCCAATTGATCATACCAGTTTAAAATGTTTAAATAATTATTTATACTTAGCATTGTTTATATCTTTTTATTAAAATACTTTTTTAAAAACAAAAATAACAGGAAATATGAAATTTCATTTAGGTAATCTAAACAATCTTTGTCAAATTTACTGTTTATATATCAATATACTAAAATGGTCATCTTAATAAAATGAAAACAATTTGAGTCACTTGCCCTTTAAAAAAGTATTGAAATCTATTAAAATTGCTAACATTTGTTTTATAAAATTTTTTATTTTTTTAATTCAAATTTATTAAGCTTATATAAATTTTAACTTATGATTAAAAATAGCAACACCATTATAATACAAATTGGAAGCATCAATAATCATTAATGCAAATAAAAAATATATTATATCGAACTTTAATGAACATATTTTTAAATAACTATTTATTAATTAATTAATTATTTCAATATTCATTATTACAATTTCTATTTCTTATAATTTTAATATGATTGTCATCTTACAAATTGCAGGATAAGTAAAACAATTTATGATACCATCTAAATCTTTTTCAAGTTTGTTTATTTTCCCCTTTCCTAATGCTCCATTGCATCTGACTAAAGTTAAAGTGTATAAATAAAAAACCGAACTCTTCGTATTGTCACAAGCCGGAAATGTTATACGTTGGTTTTATATGAATAAACTATTTGAAGTGAAGGTTGAAGGTGGTTTTGCACTTTCTTATTTTAGAATTATGGACAGTGACAACGAAGGAGCGGACGACGTCCCTATTGTCGATCCCTTTGAGGACGAAGATCAAATGGATTTAGATGACAACGCTGAGATCTCCACCTACCAGTTCGGTCAGAGCGGGGATGGCGACAACGAGGACGAAGACGACGACGAAACAGAGCTGGTCGTTCTCGATCCAAATCACGTGGGTGTTTCCTTTCTTGAGTGATCCACCTCTAAATGTGCCTTTGCGTTGACAAATATTCTTTATTCGTTTGTTTTCGCAGCCGTTGATGAGTCGCTTTCAAAACGCCCTCAAGAACATGCTCACGAAGCAACTGGAGCGGGTGCAAATAGACTGTCGCGAATATGTAAGCTGCTCCGCTCTTCTCTTTCCCTTTTTGAGCTCGCCTTTGGTAACCCTTTCGTCCTTTGATTCAGGAAGAGGGGAAGAAGAAGAAGTCCGTGGAGCACCTCGAACTGGGGAACGAGTTGTACAACATCCAGCAAGAATTGGCCAAGTAGACATTTGCAATTAGGTTTGTCCAGACGCCCCGTGCTAGAACCTCTCCTTTTTTGTGATCCCGACAGACAGCAGATGTCGCTGGAGCAGTACCACGACACTTACTCGACGACGCGCCAGAAGCGGCAGCAGACCGAGGTGAAGCTGGAGGAGATGCGCCACCTCTACAAGGACGACCAGTCCTGTCTCTCGGTGGAGACCAAGAAGGCGGCCGATCTGCGCCGCGAGGTGGACAACCTCAGCCTGCGTCTCTTCTACATGCAGAGCGCTCAGGAGGACGTCCGTGGTGACATCGCAGTGATGCGCAGAGCGGCTGAAAAAGTGGACACGGACGTCAACAAGGCCGAGACCGATAAGCTGCACCAAGACTTGCTCGTGGATCGGCTTGTGGACCGCGTGGATCGTCTCCGCGAAGAGATCGCGCTGTACAACGCCCAGATGTCGGCCCAGGGCGAGGAGAGAGAGGCGGCCCAGACAACGCTTCGGGAGGCCCAGCTGGAGATCGACGCTATCCGGATGGAGCGGAAGCAGCTCATGTCCCAGTGGAACTCGAGTCTGATTGGGCTGCAGAGGCGAAATGAAGCCCGTTCAGCGATGAACGACGCCCTTCAGTGAGTTTTCAGAGCCTTGTTTGTTTATTCAGGATAATTTATGAGAAATATACTTTTATTCCAGCTTTATGTTGATACTACTTGTAAGTAGCAGTGTTCTTAATAGGTTTATTTTTATTCAATTGTTTTAGTTTTTTGCAATATTTAAAAAATATAAGACAAAAGCTCCATTTTCGGTGATTTTTTCATCACTTATTCAGAGAAAAGGTGGAGCGTATTCTCTCCCTGGATACCGAATTTGACGGCTATAAGAAGTCCATTGGTCTAGAACAGGAGCAGAATGAGAAGCTGACTCTTCTACTGAACAAGACGGAAGGGGACATTGCTTCAGTAAAGAAACTTCTTACACAAACTCAAACCAAACATGAAGTCCTTAAGCAGAAATATTCCACATTTACGAGAATGCTTCACGAAACAGAATCGGCCTTATTCCGCGCCAATGGGGTAAGTAATCTAAATGAAAATGATTACATCCATTAATTTATTAAATGTGGGAACTAGCTATTACATGACCTAGTTATCAACGTGACTTTTTGTTAATAACATTACCTAGTTATTAACATGACCTAGTTATTAACATGACCTAGTTATTAACATGACCTAGTTATTAACATTACCTAGTTATTAACATCACCTAGTTATTAGCATGACCTAGTTATTAACATGATCTAGTTATTAACATGACCTAGTTATTAGCATGATCTTGTTATTAACATGACCTAGTTATTAACATGACCTAGTTATTAACATGACCTAGTTATTAACATGATCTAGTTATTAATATGACCTAGTTATTAGCATGATCTTGTTATTAACATGACCAGGTTATTAACGTGACCTAGTTATTAACATGACCTAGTTATTAACATGACCTAGTTATTAACATGACCTAGTTATTAACGTGACCTAGTTATTGACATGACCTAGTTATTTACATGACCTAGTTATTAACAAACTCATTGTATACTCTTGACATCTCCATCATTCAGGACAAAACAGCCCGCACGGCCGAGATTGAGACTCTACGCAAGCAGATTGAGAAGGAGAACCAGGCTCGTGTTAAGCTTGAAGATGACATCACTCAGGAGATGAGAAGTCGACTCACTCTTAAGAAGGCTGCCGAATACACGGCGGTTCTTACTGGAAAACTGAAAGACATTACCCGCGATATGGAAGCTGATGTAAGTGGTCACCTTTGTCCACAATCAGCAACATCTATTCGATAACTCTCAAACGTTTCTCTTCCTCTCTTTCTGATCAGTTTGCGCTGGTGGAAAACGAACGGTCACGTGACGAGCTGGTGCTTGCACACACGAGATCAGAGACTGAACAGGTTCATAAGTATTTAGCGGAGATGGACGTCGAAATTGAATCAAGGAACGGTATCATTGCCAAACTTGAAGCTGAGATATCCAAAAACATCGTTGCAGTAGAGCGGCGACAAGGCTCCATTGACCAACTCAACAAGAAGTTGGAAGTGATGATTGCTGGAGCTGGGGTAACACTCATTCTATAAAACTATCGATTTAACATCCTCCTCTCCTCTCATCTCCTCTCCTCCTCTCCCCTCCTCTCCTCCTCTCCTCTCCTCTAATTGTATTTTATCGTGCTACTCTCTTTGTAGGGAGTGGAGTTGGGTCCATTGGAGGTCACCATTAACTCCATTCACAAGTCCATCAGTGTCCGCATGGATGAAATTGGAAATTTGGAACAAATGTGGCTTCGAGAGCAGCAAGAGTTGGTTGCCATGGCAAATGAAAGAGAAGTCTTGTCCTCGGTAGTCAACAGATTCCGAAAACAGCTCACCATTCTCAGTCAGAAAAAGATGCGCGTGGAGGGTGAGAATTTATTGTATTGATTATATGGATTAATATTTTTCTTCTTCTTTCATTTGTATTTTACTGAATTTAAACCTAAAAACTTAAACCAAACAGAATAATAATTTGCAAATTTGCCAGAGAGTGTTTATCATATACTCGTGGTCGCAGGAATAGAGTACACTGCAAAGCGGAAGGTGTTAAAAAAGCCCCGGCAGCTTTTCAATCAAAAGGGTGGAATTTTCCCAACATGTATTCCTCTATTTATTGCATTGGCAACAGCTGCAGCACCCATCGCTACAAAAGCAGCAGTGCTCCCCAAGACTACACCGCCTTCACGTGGCGCGGAGTGTTTTACACAAAGAGTGTGGTCAACCAACGACGTCCATCGAT
>JAUZNC010013618.1:0-29087 GCA_034780395.1 Vannuccia rotundouncinata | reverse complement strand
TCTCAACGTCTGTGACTACAATTACCTCTATCTCAAAGTCTGCGACTACAACTGCCTCTATCTCCACGTCTGCGACATAATTTTATTCCAGCATTTAGACCATCCAATGGCAAATAATGTGACATATTTACGTCCTTGTACGCTGATGTTTGAGATTTTCGGTCGTCAAATGATTCAAAAAGTATTTTAGAAAAATAAAAGAGGCAGGTTTCCACGGGATAATGGTTGATAAGGTTACATCTAGGACCGATGTGTGATTTTCATATGTATGATATTTGTTTACATGAGTGACAACATAAGATAAAAATTTGTTGATTTTTTTGAAGTAAACCGAATAACAGGAGATGCAATCTTAAAGGCAATTAGTTGACTTCATACAAAGAAATCCAGTTTAACGATGGAGCTAGCAATATGAGCAGTGAAAAAAGGGTATAGCGGGAAATATTACTCGGTTAGCATCGTAAATCTGACATACTTAGCATAATTGCAGGTTATTAAAAAATATTTTCAATATAAGATAGTCTGAAAGGAATAGCGCATTTAAACATTATTATTATTTATCCTTTCCCTTAATTTTCAAAAGACTCGAAATTATGAATGGTTCTCATCTGAATGTAGAGAACTTTTTATCGAAAAGCACTACTGGCTGGATTCAAAGTACACAAAGGGAGGCGACTACTTTTTAAATGCCACATACATATGCGTTGTTGGACTTCATATTACTGTCTACATCCTCTTCATGGTATCACACAACGACATCAATTTTATACTGTTGATATTACAGCAGCATATCAGGATATCGCAGATAGATACTATTGCTGCCCTGATTGGATGTAGAGGTGCAATTTCACACAGTATATTCATTCATCCTGAGCGAATAGAAAAAATTGAGATGAAAGTAGCTCCATCTTTGCCATAAATCGCCATATGTCAAATTCATTTTCAGAACACACCAGCAGCCGTATGCACAAAGCTCCGCGAACAATGTTTTTACTTGCGCAACTCAAAGTTCAACATAAATCCTCAGAAAACGAATTCTCGAAACAAGTTGGGTGAATATTTGTGGAAAGTTGGGCGAATTTTGACCTAACTTTGTTCGCACAGGTTACCCAGCTAATTTTCACGGAGTTCTGCGAATCTCTATTTTAATTGGTGCAAAATCGAATGAGTGCTTCGATATATATTTAAAATTAAACTAACGTCCTCGTTATATTCGACTTAATAAATTTATGATATATTTCGTTCGGATATTTCAGGTGAATTCATTATAGGTGAGATATTATACTCCTAAGCTTTTTTAATCTTGTGGGCGTTTATTAGTGTCGGCACTCAATTATCCTGTCATCAAAAGCAAATTAACTCCGCGTCAATATTTCACGAAGGTCTAAATCATTCGAGAATACCAAAAATTAGTCATTATATTTAAACGGAGTTGCACAACTTCGTGAAAATAAGCTGAGATCAACTAATATTCCCGGAGCTTTGTGCATATACGGCTGCTGCAGATACTCCATACAAATATTTTCGACAGGAATAATCGCCATTCCTCTACATGACTATAAATTTTTCCAAAGGACACCTGCAATTATTTAGACATTAAAGACGTCATTGAGATGTTCAAATACGATTTGAATAACCTGAACATAATTCCCATTGAAATCTGATTATGGAACAGAAAGTGGTATAATGTGTCCCAAAAGATGAGAGACCGTCTACACTGACAGAAAGAATTCGACATTGCAGTAAGACACGATTTCCGAATCTACACCACCTACTGAAAATCGTTTTGTCATTCTTATTAATACGAAAATGTATTCAATTTTTTATATTAGTTTATTTATGTAATACACTGAAATATCTATTTTTGGATAATTAATTTGTCGCAAGATACAATTATTTATTTTTTTCAAATTTTAGCTATAAGTGCCCCTTTCTTACAAAACGCACCCCCCTACCCTTTTTAAAAAATCCTGGCGACGGCCATGGAGACGTATTTATAATTAATATGAGATCAATAAATGAATCACACTCTGAACATAATTTATTAACAACAAGTGTTTTTCTGAATTAAAATTATTTAGATCGTTTATTTTATCAAAAGTAAATAGTAGATAATTTAAAAAAAAATTTGGCGTTTTGTGGTGATATTAATAATTCATAAGGAAAAAGGTCATTTATCTTTAAAAGTATGTATTTCTATTAAAATATTATATAACCATAATATCTACATTATAAACGTTATAAACTTTATGCAATGTGTCATTCATCGAGCATTATTACTGCTTTCCGTGTATATTTATGGGTAACAATTTTTAATATTCCCAAATATTCATCAAATTACAAAAAACGGCCTAGCTGTTTTTTCTAATTTTATGAGATTTTTGTTTATTGTTTTTAATCAAATTGTGTTTTATTTTCTACCTCTTTACACATAATCAGAATATTTTATATAATAAATCATTGATTCAATTAAGGTAGCTGCTATTTGAACATAATTTGAAAAATTATTCAAACACAACTGCAATTTCAGCAAGATAAACACAAGTCAATATGTACAAACAGTGAATTAGAATCTTTAGCATACTTTTATAAAATTTCCTCAAATAAATTAAAAGGTTTAAAACACATTTATTTTGGCTGCAAGATCAGCCATTTCAATATAAATAAAGTTCAACATGATAAACTAAATTGGAAAATTATTCTAACAATTTAAACTGATTTTTTATATATTAAATTTATAAGAAAAAAATGTTAGCTGTCTGCTATATAATAATTATAATGTCAAAGTTTTTTTAAAAAATGAAAAATTTCTTTTATTAAATAATAAACATAATTTTTTGAGTGTAGGATTTTTTATAATATAATTTTTAAATACAATCAAATAGTTTTAAAATGTTATTGCACAACTATATGTATACTAAATTTCAATTAAATAAAAAATGATATATATTTGAGATTACATTCAAATAATTTTTTAATTTTTTTGAATGTACACTCAAATAATTTTGTAATTTTATTAAATATATGTTTGAATAGCCACTTCATTTAATTAATATCATATAAAAAAACTTTCTTTGAATATTATTCAATAGTGAAAGCTGATTAAGAGTATCACTGAATAAGAATGTCAAAATATGCAATCCTAAATAATAGCATTAGTCCAGCATAAAATATAAGAGACTGAATAAGGGCATATAATTAAAAATGCAAGAGATTAAATAAGAACAACATTAACAGACTGATTGAAAGGATCAATTCAAAATCCTGATTAAAAGTGTAAATGTAAAAAAAGAAGATATAGGAAGAAACAACAAGTATTGCATTATGTTATGTGCATTTTTGATAAAAATAACAAATTATACATGTCACCTTATTCAATATAATTCCTTCAAAATAAATAAATATTTACTATATCTTTTTATACAGTTATTCATCTAAAATATCATTAAATTGTTTACTAAAGAATCCCTCTAAATGAACAAAGGAATGGGGTTTTGACTTGGATGGTTTACCACCCTTTTTTTATAAATGCACTCTACCTTTAACCCTATCATACCCTGGCTAAAAGATGCACTCAAAAACCTTAGGGGGGCCAATCTCCTGCACCCTATATTTCATCCCATAGCTTAACTATCACCTTGAAATTTGGTATGTAGGTAAAATAGGTTATACATAATGTATATGCATACTAATAGTAATGTAGTTATCATGGTTTGATGACAGACAAGCGAAGATGCAACCTAAATACAAAACATACTTGGAATAGTAAAAGAGATAATTCAGGCACAATACTAAACTAGCTTATTATAGTTGTTTCCTTATAAAGTCAATACTGGATTCTGATTGGATAACTTGTTAATCTGTCAACAAATTTGCATCTAGTTTTGGCTTGCTGTGTCGATTCTATCTACTCATATTGCTATGAGTACATCCAAAAGCAATATATTTATGTATATGAATATTATGAATAAATGTAAAATGTATAATATTTTAAAAATGGTCTTAAAAGTTGCAAAACATAATATTGGGAAAAGTCAGAGAACACCAGGTCTGTGGGTTTTACATTTTAAAAATTCCATAAGAAATAAAACAGGGGTTGGGGAGTCTTTAGAAACCCTATTTTTTGCATAACATGATTTATGAACCACCCTTTAAGATAACTTATATTAGGTACATTCCTGGAACATTGTATAACAATATCTCCCAATATATTATCTCCTGGTCACTTTACTTTTAAATATACATTTTACATACTTACTTATTAATGGGACTTAATATATGCATGATCCATAGATATTGTTTTATCCTAATATTTCATCAACATTTTATTGAACTCATTTAAAAACTTGTATTATATTAATTGAAATTTTATAGTTTTTGAGTAATAATATTTAAAATTTTACCTTTTTATATCTCATAATATATATATATTTCTTTCAAACTGAATCCTAAATCTAAACTAACTGTAAAAATTAATTTAGATTTCCCATCTAGTTAGTATAGCATATATTTATATTTAATACAATTAGAAAAACAATTTTAGTTCAAATATTTTTAATTTATTAATATTGTGCATTAATCAATTTGACAAAAACAAAAAATTACATTATTTAATCAATTATAAAAGTTCTCAACTGGTTGAATGTTCTGAACTGGTTGGGATTCCAAACTGGTTGACAACATATTATATATAGTTGTTTTTCATATAACAAATTTAAGTAAAAAAAATAATTAAAGACTGGAAACTGTTTCTAATATTTACAAATTTGATTCTTAACAATTTAATTTAGTTGCATGAAAACTTTTTAATACTTTTTCTGATGGATTTTTTTTCTGAGAACCTTATTTTGATAGTTATTCATGCTAAAGTTTTTTTTTAAATTTTTTTATCACATTATTATGGAATATTGAAATAATTCAAAAGTTTTGACAATCAGAATTTTTAATAATTTTTTTTAGATTTGCCATTGTGAATCATATTTGTATCTATTTTCCATATTTACAGATTTCCTATATTTTTAATGTATCTATTGCATATTGTATATTATTCCTTTCCAGTCCATATTTTAAAAACCATTATGGGAACTAAAGTTAAAAAAAAATTATTAAAACTTAAAAATTTGTAATTGTAAATGTTTAGACATGTAGTATATAGACAATATATGCATAAAATTAGTGATTATTATGATATTTGTCATAGCAGGTGCCATGGTGAAGACCAGAAAGGGGATTTTCACAACCTACACAGTGGAAGCATGTATGTTTCCTCTTCAAATCATCAGCAGTACACTGTACACAAACTTTCTGTGGCCACTTCTTTGCTCCAGTTTGAGGTATATGTTCCAGGTGGTGCTGCCTGTTTTCTGAATCTGCAGCCTGCTGTTTTTGGGATTATTTTGTTTTATTCAGTTCTACATTTCCTGTACATACTGTACATAGAAAAGCAATAGCATGGCATAAGAAATTTTTTCAATTTATCTTTACATTCTTCTTCTCTTTGAAAACAATGAATTCATTGAAGATAAGATGTATCCAATGTATACATAGGTTCTTGAACCACATGTGGCTCTTTCTCATGACATTATAGTATTTTAACAACTTATCTGACTGATTGTTGATAGTGAATGAATCTGATAGTTGACAATCATCTGTGGAAGTTGAATTGTAGAAATTTCACCTCCTTTCTTGTGTCTCTGTTTTTTCTTGAATTCCCAAGTTAGTGTGCTGTGGACAAAATATAAACGACCTTCTTATTAGTAAATGTGCAAATGACCACTTCATCCTTGCATATAAAAGAAGAAGAATTTACTGGGCTCTGCATTTTGTTGTGCAACAATGATGGTACACCTTGTCAGCAAGAATGGTACCAAATTAAGCTAGGTAGGCACCTATAAAATAATTGTCAGTGACAACACAATATTCCTTATCCAAAACATTGGCACAGTTCATCAAATGTAAAATAATTTTTTTCTGATTTATATATCTCTTTGGTACCTACAATAACATTAGCTTAAGAATTATAAGAATCAGCACCTGTGAATACCATAAAATCTGGAGTATAAGCCGCACCTTTAAACTAATATTTGTAAGTCAAAAGTGGGGAATGCAACTTATATGCTGACAATAAATTTTATACCAAACAATTTTTTTAACATTTTGTTGATAAAAGTTCCCCAACCTGATGTAAATAAATGTTTTTAATCGATGCTATATATATAGGTAGTATGTGGCCAACTTTGGTAATATAACAATAGCAACTGAGACACATTATGTAACCCTAATGGCTCTGAAAGCTCTAATGATTGCTTTCAGTTTATAGCTGCTGGCAGTGTACTGAGATCACTTACCTATACTGATACATGATAACAGTTTGATATGGCGTAATCATACTGGAAGTTAAGTGAACAATAATTAATCCTCTTAAAAAAGATAACCAGCTATAAGTAGGTACACATACAAAGCCATAACCCTAACTGTAAATATTCTGACTAATATGTTTGATACTATATTCGGATATATAAATAAAATGATATCTACATTCTCATTAAAATTTATTTTTTAACAAATTTTAATATTGAAAGGTTGGGGGGCGACTTATAGGCTGAATATATTAAATGAATTTTTTAACCAAAAGTATGGCTTATACTCCAGTGTGGCTTTTACTCCGGATTTTATGGTAATTGGAAATGAATAGTATATATCCATTTGTTGCACAAAAAAATGTCTTTATTCTGAACATTGCAATTTTTGCTTTTTATATTTTGCTTGAAAAAATTATGGTCTTTGAAATTGTGTAACAGTAAACTCTCGTCCACAGCAACAACACAATTTGCTCAGACAGTCCCACCTAACTGCTATAAGGAACAGAATTATCGATACCTGGCGAATTAGAGAAATTTTACTTGAGCCATAATGCCCACACCCATCTCACCTGGACACCTGGCCACTGTAGTGTACTCGGGAATGAGGTGGTCGACATCAAAGACAAAGAAGCAGTGGCAGAAATGAACAACAGACCATGGCCCATCTCCTATGAAAGTGCCTATGGTGTTATTAGACACAACATCTGTGACCCTCCTATTAGTCATCAATGCTCCTCAAGTCGTGACTCCAATGAGATCCACAACAGAAAGGATGCCATACTTTTAGCCAGATTGTGCATGGACCCAAGCATCGACACAGCTTGCCCTTAACTCCTTGGCTCCTTAGCTGCCCCAGAACATAAGCAGCAAAACTTGAACTGTTTGGAAAGATGAACATTATGCTGGACGCCCTCTTGTCAGACCCATCGAATGTGATTTCACTGACCACACATACCCTATTAACATCTGGGTGCAGTACCTGATAACAACATGAGAAGGCACATAGTTTCTTTGGAGGATATGTCTCACCATTGCAAAAAAATCGTTTTAATCGAGAAGTTTTTTTTTCAGGGTCAACCTATTTGGGAACACTTGGACGAAAAAATCGAAGTATTTGCCTGTACCTGTCACGAGAGAGTGACACAGAGGGATCCCAAAAAATATGAGTTTCTAAAAATGAGTCTGTTGCCCAATAGTCATTTATTTCACTTTTATGAACTAGTCCCATCAACAATATAAGGCTAAGGTATCAATGCTTTATTTGTTTCCTTTTATTGAGTAGATTTAGTTGATATCATTCTTCTTATAAGCTATATTGTTATCAGCAAAATATTTTGAAGCACATGTATTAGTTGACTGAACAAATAATTCAAGAAAAGTTTTGAAACTAAATTGTCAGTGAAAGGTGGAATATTCCATTTCTCGGTATCAAGAAGTCCAGTTTGCTCATTGAATTGAAAATTTGCAGCAACAGTTCCACTGTCCACATTTAGGTTTTCAACAGTCAAAATAAGGAATATCAACTTTAACAAGTGGATCACCGAAAAAGTCTTCTTCTTCTGACATTTCTGAACAGTCACTAATACAGGGTGTGTCAAAAGTCGTTGGCACTGAAATACATATTGTAATCTTATTAAAATAATAACTTAACAACAATAATAATAATTGGCATACATTATAAATGTTATTAGCATCAAGTGTAAATCATTATTGTTCAGAATTATTCAACGAGATCACCATTGGTAAACAGAGTTACATGCAGCAACTCGCTTTGGGTAGTCTTTTATGGCCTTTTACATTTCCATATATTGTGCTGTTCTTCTTCGATGTTGTGCTTCAATGCATTCCTGTTTTCAAACACATGACCAAGTGGATTGTAAACTTTGCATCAAAATTTGACCACAACCTGAAATCGCAAGAAGTATAAGTTGAGGACTTGTTGCTGGCCCTTCGATGGCTCCATGTCCCCCAATCCACCTTCTACTGAGCGAATTATCCAAGACAGTTTGTGCTGTGAGTGAATAGTGGAAAGAAGCACCATCTTGTTGATACAACCAAGTATTGTTTCTTGTAAACGGTAATGGTATGATCTTTTCATTGAGTTATACATCTACATAGCATTTCCCATTGAGGGATTTTCAGTAATTTCTGTAATTATGTTTTCTTTATTGTCTTCTGATATAGCTGACTTTGGTCTTCCTGTTTTTGGAGAATCAGAAGTAACATTTTAATTCCTGTTTCAAGAAATCTTGTCTTCAAATATCGAACTGTGCTAATGTTTGGTGCTTCTTTCTTGTATTTTGAAATAGAATAACCTTCTATAACCTTCATAGGCAACTGTCATTGTCACTGCACACAATTCGTTCTGCAATAATTATTTTTTTTGTGCCATAATTCTTTATAAAATTATGCATAAAAACAATTCCATATATATTGTGTGCAAAATCGAATTTTTAAACTCCAGTATGTATTACATTACAATGATATAGATAAGTAGAATTTAATTTTTAATATAATGTATTTTTATAAATATATAATGATTCATACTTATTTTAATTATTATTGAAATTAACTAATATTATGTATTTTTGCACCAAAGACTTTTGACACACCCTTTATCACTATCTGAATTGACATCCACGTCACTTGGAAAATAATCCGATTCCCTTTCTGTATCAAATCAGAATCTATTTTGATATAAAATAATAAAACGACTGATGATGTACTTATAACAGAATTGGTAAATCAATTTATCACTTGATATTCTCGAAATTCCCGGAAATTTCCATTTGAAGAATTTTAATTGGCTGAAAAAATTTTTCAATTGAATTCAAGTATCTTTTACTAACTACAAAATCTAATACGAGCTACACTGTGGCTTAATTAAATAACCAGAATTACATTAAAGATAGGCTACATTACTATTACACACCCAAAGGGAGCATAGGTGTGTTAATCTTAAACATGCTACAAAATTTTTTTAATCTTTGAATTATTCTGGTAACCTTAAAATATGTCACTTTACTGGTGGCCACCAGCTTTTTAAATAATGGAAACACCCCTGTCACTCTATATTTAAAATTCTTATTTTAACATGTATAAATATTATTTTTACAAAGAGATGAGTCCTTTTATAATACTGAGCTGTCATCTGGTTATTCAATTATAAATTTGTTATATTTTAAAAATATTTACTTTACAGAACTATTTTGTGTAATTGATTAAAATAATTAAACATCAACAAATTATTTAACGTTTGTAAATTTTTAGTTGATTATGAAATATTATTTTTTAAGGAATTCTCTATTTATTTTAAATAAAATGATTTACTTTGGCTAATATTTACAAAGAATCTGCTAACAAAGTATTAATCTATATGTATATTTGAAGGAAATGTCCATGAATAATAACATTTTATTAATATTATTCATTTAACCTAAATATCATCTTTAAGTGACATTTAAAGAACTTCAGGAAACATTTATTGAATGTTATTAATGAATGAAATATTTTGACTTATAAAAAGGATAAGTGATGCTTTTTATTGATCCACATCTAAAAAGAAAAGTCAATGACAATAAGGATAATTAATAAAGAAACTATTTCTTCAACTCCATAAATTAATAAAATCTGGAAAGGACCTGGTTCACTGTGTATATTTAATATTTTTTTTATTCTGTCACATCAGGATATATATATTCTGTAAATTTGTTCTCATGACAGCAGAACTACAAATTTTAAATGTAACTGATAGAAAATTTTGTGGATTTGTGCAGTCTTTAAATTGTATTTGATAGATTTACAAAACACAAACTCATCAAAAAAATTGCAGCACATGTGATTTGTTTCAATAAATTGGGTTAATATATTTAATATTTTAATTATACATTACCATTTTTTAATCGCTGAGTCCTAAATCTACCAGAAACTCCAAAAAAATAATTTAGCAATAACGCATGGGAGCTATTTTTATTACATACCAAACAGCACTATTAATTACATAAACACATCTTGTAGGTGGAGTATCTTTAAGTTTATTCTTTCTATCAAATAGTAAATTATAGTCTTTACAATCATAAATAGAATAGATTAAAAGCTGAGTTGTCAAATGTATAGTAGACAAATATTATGTTGTAATCATAAAGAAGTTAAAGGAGTTCCATAATTCCTATAGACGCCAAAGTGCTTGCATCTTTTCTTTACAATCGGGATATGGGGTGTTTTGTGTTTAAGCCAGTGTTGGATTGATAAGGTTCTTTACTCGTTTTTGAATACACCCACGTTTTCAAACGTCTTATTATTAAGAACATACTTCCGCCAATTGCAGATTTTGATGGATTTAAAATAATATACTTACGTATCACTACAACTTTTTAAATCATTTCTCTTTTATTGGGCTCAAGACTTTTCAAGGTTTGAAAAATATCATGAAAACACTGAACCTGTGTGTTTGTCATCAGAATACCTGCAGTTGTCTTGATAAAGTTCGTTCACTGAAAGATTTGTGGCTCTGGCCATTAGTAGACAATATAGCACTTTGTGTTCAGATTATTTTAAATGATTTTTTCAATGTTACGTTGTACATCAGAAATAATTATTTAAATGTCATGCTTTCCAAACTTATTAATGTTACTAAACAAAATAATACAATTGCATGCAATACGATAAGCGCAGTTTTGTGTCACATTTTATATTATTATTTTATATTATTATTTTGTTATTAATATTTATCGAAAATTGATATTTCATAGAGGATAGATGGAGATTTTTACAATAATTTCAATATTGTAGAAGAGAAGATAGCTTCTGACAGTTTGAGATGTCAATGACCTCCGAGCCACCCTCCACTCCGCCAGGAAGCATCTCTCCTGATGAGGTCAACAATCTTTTCCCTGCCATAGTTCAGTGCTTTTCTGTGATCCTCTTTGGCTATCTGTCCGGCCGGTTTGGTGGTCTTACTGCTCAACAAGCAAAGGGAATCGGCACTTATATCACACAATTTGCACTGCCAGCAGTCTTCTTCAGGGTAACTAGCTGGTGTCAGCTATTTTGCTTGTTATTATTATTATTTAAAGATATTGAATCGTTTTTTATAGATATTTATATATATCCAGGTTGTTTATACAATGGAATAATTAAAGAAATGTTTTCAATTGTATTGATTTTTTGTTGAAACGCTCTGTTATATTTTTCACATGACGTTTTCCATCTCTTAGGCAATGGTAACCATGGATCTCGGCGGAGTTAATTGGATGTTCATAGCGGCGGTCTCTCTCTCTAAACTAGTGATGTACATAATTACAATCATTCTCTGCCTGCTCATCTCCCGACGCGCAAACTTTGGTCTTGCAGGAATCTTCAGCATATTCACAACACAAACTAACGACGTGGCACTAGGCCTCCCAATTCGTGAGTGATCTATTTTTATATAGAAAATAAATGAAATAATTTTCAACCCACGTTGTGGCTTTGCGTTCACATGTCGATTTTACAACATAAACTTGTAGTAGTAATGAAAGAGTCAATTCTGCAACGAAATAATTTAGTATTTGTAAGTAATGTATTGATCTGTGAAATCTGTGCAGTATTTTGTGCGTCCTCGGAAATGGACACCGGATGCAGTAGGGGCATATTTTGATAAAATTTGAATTGTAGAAATATGTTAGATTTTCAAAGTTCGTTATTCAGATTTTCAGTAAGTCATCCAAATGTATTATTACATTTATATGTCAAGTAAAAGATTTTCCGACTACCTAGTGCAGTTACACCTCTTTCTGCAGGATTTCACTTATTACCGTTGCAGACAATTGTTGTGGAAGTGCACTTATAGAATTAGATATTCAGATTTAGATATCTTCTGGTTGTTCGCTTCACTGAAATATTCTAATAAATTTGGGAAAGGTGGTATATTTAATTGAATTCTTTCATTTATCAAAGAAATATGATAAATGAAAGAATTAAATTTTATTGTATAAACAATAAAAAGATGTATTAGTATTTCTTTCATATTCTGTCGAAGTCGATTGCAAGAATATTTTTTTGTGTTTTAATTAATAAAATTAATTAATGTGAATCATTTTTTTCTTTAATAGATTAAATTAATAAATGTGCCTCTCATAGTGTGAAAAATAGTGAATTACAATTTATATATATATATAATGTATTGCATTGTAAAGTCTTTTTTATATGAAATTATTATAAATCTGATGACATAATTTATAGGATTCTTATAAATAGTAACAAGATAAAAATTAATATATATTTGAACAACTATAGCTAAATAAAGTAAATACCTCATAAATAAGATTTATATTCGTTAACAATTATATTTTAAAAAACAAATATAAATATTTTTTATTGAAATATTTTGATACAGCTATTTAATAATAAACTATTTGATCAATAAAAGTTGTATTTAATTGTCAATCTTGTCAACAATATCTTAGGTGCATATAGTATTGTGATTACTATAGAGATAAATTGGCGTTCTATACATTATTTAAAGTCTGTTTACACAATAATCCCATGTGAAAATGAATTCACATTTAATCTAATTATGATTTTTTTTATCATAGGTAGAATTAAATGCATATTTCCTGAATATAATTTGTTTATACAACGAAGTCTCATTTGAGGTCATAAACTAACCATTATTACACACGAATGTATTTAACTTGTTATGATTGCATCGCAAGACAAGCCTGTACATGTTGACGCGTGACGGTTAAAATATATAAGTAATTCTAAGTTCATGTCCGGTTGATTGAATCAGTACACAGATGTATTCATCCTACTGCATTCTAAAGTTTACTTGTATGAAATAGGTAGTGATAAGATAATATAGCAATTAATTCTGAGAGAATATTTAGTCAGTTTTCGTAAAATCTTGTGTACTATTTAAAAAATAATAATTATCCTATTCCTAGATTTGGCTGTTGGAATTATTGATTTAGTTAAATCTATGTCTTTAAGTTTATAAAAAATTAAAATTTATAGATTTAATTAAATATAACACTTGCCCCAAACTTCAGTGAAGCCGTTCCTTCATATAACAACTAGAAGATATCTAATTCTATAAGTGCACTTCCACAACAACTGTCTGGAACGGAGATATTCTCTGCCGAGTATAAGTTAAATCCTGCAGAAAGAGGTGTAACTGCACTAGGCAGTCACAAAATCTTTTACTTGACATATAAATGTAATAATACATTTGGATGACTTACTGAAAATCTGAATAACAAACTTTGAAAATTTTACATATTTATACAATTTAAATTTAATCAAAATATGCCCTCCTGCATCCGATGTCCATTTCCGAGGACGCACAAAATACTGCACAGATTTGACAGATCAATACATTACTTACAAATACTAAATTATTTTGTTGCAGAATTAACTTTTATCTCCTTGCAGAATCAACTCTTTCATTACTACTGTTAGTAACTAGTATACATTTAGAATCTCACCCAATGCAAGATTCATAAGTTGATAAGTTATTATATGACGACGAAATAGTTTCAATGAAGTTGTCCTAATCAATAAAAATATATTACCCCTTCTTAAGTTTTTTTTAACAATTTCCAACTGGACCTTCTTTTAGTTTTTCTCTAAAAAAAACTCCGCTGACGGTAGCATTTTTATTTATAATTCCAAGAATATTGATTGAAGTATATTCTATCTTGATAAATGATAGCTTAGTTGTATCAGATAAGAAAACTTATTTCGTTAATATGCCAAAACATGGGAGGAAAAGATTTTAATTTATAGAATTTTTTCTTCCCCGTACACACATTTTACAAATCTATTCACTTTTATCTCGTTTCTTTTTTTCTGATATCTATTTTCAATATAAAAATCATTTGACGATTTTTGACATGGTATCTTCATTTCTTTCCACATAGTTTCGGCACTGTTCCCCCAGTACACCAAGTATATCTACCTTTTCGCGCCTGCACAGCTGGTTCTGCTCAACCCAATTAGCTTCCTTATGCTGGAGTGGCACAAGCAGTCTTCGGTTCAACACCACCGTAACTCCAGTGTTGTCTCTGAAGACGGAATAATCAACTCTAGTGCACAACACTCAACTACCCAAAGCAGCAGTGAGAAGAGAGTCTGGGTGTGGAAGATTTTGCATGTTTTCAAAGAGGTTTTCCTCAATCCAGTTGTGTTTATGACCATATTAGGTTTAATTTTCAACTTTATCCTACACAACACAATTCCGTTGGTTATTGACAAAATACTTGAAGTTCTAGGTAAAGTATATTTTGTGTAGTTTGTTACGAGGTTTTTTAAAGAACAAGTTGAAATCCTCTTTATATTATCTTTCTCTCTTTCTGTATAGCAACATCGTTTTCAGCGACAGCGCTATTTTTCCTTGGGAACAACATGGTTGGTAAGATGGGAAAGATTGATCAACGAGGAATCTACACAATTGGTTTACTTATGATTGCAAAGCTGTAAGTCACATTTTAAATTTATTAATTTTGTAAAAGTTTTAAAAAAGATTAAATTGTTATCAATAACAGTTATTTCAACTTCTTTGTAAGTTACACTGAATCAACAAATAATATGTTGCTTTCCGTTTCGGTTATCTTCAGTTTGGTAAGGACTAATCCACTTTATTGTTTCAGACTGTTCTTGCCTTTTCTCACTAGAGAAATGATAAATATTCTTAACGCGGGAGTGGACCAGAACGAAACACTTTGTCTTAGTACATTCGGCTTTCTCTATGGGGGACTCCCAACAGCGCCAACAGTATTTCTCTTCTCCAATGTCTACTCCATAGCGACTGATGTCGTGAGTTCTTCTCTCATATCGATAAACGAAATAATAAAGTATTTAACCCCAAAACCAGGAACATTTCGATATCAATTACTTTTCTTATACTTCTGAGAAATATCCTTTTATTTTCTCTATCTGTTTCCTTTTCTCTTTTACCCAGATCGCCAACAGCCTTGTGATTGGCACGTTCCTGTCAGCCCCCATGATGTATGTCACCGCACGACTCATCACACTTAACATTATAGATCAATCTACTTATGATACGATTCTGGAAAGCACCTCCAATAATATTGCTATTCTTAGTGTCATATGTTGCGTGAGTATATCTTCAATCGATGTACAGGTGTCAAATCAGGGTGTCCACTTCCGGGAAAATTCAGGAAATCCTGCTCTAATCTTTGAAAATAACTTATTAACAAAAACAAAGCATAGAAGAATCTGATACTTCAAAAATACCCAGAAAATTATTTTTATAAAATGAGTGGACACCCTGGAAAGGAGTTCTATTACATTAATAAATAATTTGTCTGCTTGCAACCCCTTTCCCAGGTCTGGGTATTGGGCATCTTCCTCATCACGCGGCGTATTTTTCGACTCCCGCATACCTTCACGGTGCTCATGTTGCTCCATGTATTCCTGTCTTGTGTTGGCCTGCTTCTTGGACGCATTGCTCCCTCCACTATCATCGACCCCTATAACCAAAACCTCCCACGTAAGTGTGTTCAAAGTACTAGGTGAGGAAACTTGTTGCCTACACGATTCTTGGATAAAACTATGTATATTTATTTATTTGCAACAGTTGAATCATAGTTGAATCATTTTGTAGTTGTACTATTACGAATATAGTTGTGATAATCACAGTCTGGAAAGGTTTATTAGTAATCGTAAAGTTCAAGTGTACTTACGGATCGCTGTGAGATGTGTCCACTTTTGTTCAGAACTTTGAGCAGAAGTGGACTTAACAAGATCGCCTGGTTGTACGGTGGATATATTTAATAACTGTATTGTATTTTAAATTAAAATAAAACCATACATTTACAGGTTCTCGGTCTGACTCTCATTTGAAAAGTCCATTATGTTGATACTTGTGTAATTTATCTGTGTTGCAGAACAAGAAATTGCTTATATATTATTACATTCTAAATTCTTACATTAACTCCTGTAGTAATTTGATTATTATTCTCCTAAATATTTTTAGTTTATTGAATCAAGTCGAAACAGAAAAAAATAAAATATGAGTTTTTATTCCCTATTCTATTTTTTAATTACTTAACTTTACTCAAAGCAGAGATATAGGATATGATTAAAAACAATTATAATATTATTATCACCAATGATATCATTATTATAATAAACAATAATGCAATAATCTCACCATTGTAAAATAAGAGCGACCCCCTTCAGACAAGGCAGGCACATTAACAGACTTTATTTTACATGTGATCTGTTCTGTCTGTACCCTTTGCTTGACAGTCAGAAGTAGTCTGCCTCTCCGCCATATTAAATGAATCAAGAGGTGTTGAACAGACGTTTTGGATAAAACATTTAGTCATTGTCTTTCCTTGGATTTTAGTAATACGTTGCTGAACATTGCAGAAATGCTAATCACCTAAAATTCATTTTCTTTATTATTGTTTTAACGGTTAATTTTATAAAGAGATTGTTTGTTTATTTTACTTTCATTGTATCTTAAGTTGTTATATTTTTAAGAACGAATCAAAAAGCACAATGAAGAAACCTTTTTCTTTCTAAAAAGAAACAATGTTCATTTAAGTTTGAAGTTATTTAGAGAGTCTATTAGAGTATCATTCGTTCCAAGTAATAATTTTGTTATAGAAAATGTCTAAAATATAAGTCTGTTCTATTTTTTTTACATTCGAATTAACTTACATAATATAATATTCTAACATATATTGTTGGAATTATCACTTTCGTTATTCGACAGTTTCGGGCACAACAATGGATCCTCACAAAGGCGGTCAGAAGGCCACTTGGTTCCACTATGTACAGTTCGCCACCTTCTTCATTGGGTGCACCGGAGCGCGGTGTTGGACTACTCTTCTAGCGCTCTCTCTTGCAATGCTTCGGGTACGAAGTCTGTGTTTCCTGCTGCGCTATCGGTGGGCCATTATCTTGACTGGAATATGGTGAGCGATTCGATTTGGGTGTTTTCTTTTTCAGAAAGATGTTTGCGAAGTGTTTGAATAGAACGTATTAGATAAATTACCTTTTTGTTTCAAAAATAGGAAAAATCATAGAAGACAATTTTTTGAAACAAATAAATTTATAAATTATTTTTTTCAAAAATATTATTTTCTTTATTAAAAAATTTTTGAAAGTAAGTTTTTCTTGAAATAATTCAAAATTTTGATGTTGATTCATGTTAGTTATAATTTTATCTGGCTGATTATCACATATAATAAGCTATTCAGTAATTGAAATTTTTATAATAGCTATTTTAGTAAAATTTTGAAAAATGGTAAATTTGTGGTGACGGGGATGCGACCGCTCTCATGATCTTCCACGTAGGTCTAAAAAAGTAAATTTTGCACTAAAAGTAGTAAAACTTCATTATAAGAAATGTCACAACAGCTTACTATCAAATTGTTCAATAAAATATTCTACAGAAAATTGCATATGTAGATCGGGTTAAGAGCTTCATCATTTTGGAAACATTTTAGCACAAATGATTTTGATTATTGTAAACGTTTTTCAATTATATATGTTCCACTCTACCGAAGTTCTCGTTGTATTAGATTAATTATTGTTCTCCATCTTCAGTACACCACCACTGGTGACGGGAATCTTACTGATTATATCTCAGGGGAATCGTGTTAAGGATATCGATCCAGTGTTTCAGTATGGCAAAGCCCAGGTAAGTCAAGTTGGAGTGCTTCTAGGTTAGATATTTCGACAATAACAGCTTTCAAAAACCGTTCCTAAATCGTCTTGAAAAATTGGAATAATTTATCCGCACATTTTTTCGATCTTTATTTTTAAATCAACAATTTGATAATATTATTTTGTTTCTTGTTTATTTGTAATATACCATATACAAAATATATTGTTATGTGTTAGTTTAATCTGATCTTAAGAGCGTAAATATAATTATTATCTAAGTGGTTCTCTGTATGCACCTTCAGATCACCACTTCGTTGTGCGTTCTCATCTTCAACGTCGTTGCCACAATCGTCCTTCTCATTATACAACATCGATTTGCAGATCATTCCTTTTCCCCTTATCAACAAATACAAGAAGAGGTGACTTCTTCAATTTTTAACCATTTCTTTTTCTACTGAACTCCTAATCAAGTTTACTCCTTATATTATCGGTGTTTTATACTAATACTGAAATTTAATTAATAGTATAACATTATTATTAACCCTACAATTTTCTACTATATAAAGTAAAAAAAATATTATGATGTATTTTGAAATCCAAAACTATTATCTTACATATTACTATTATAGGGTAAACCAAATATTATTTTACACAATTCATTTCTACGCATTTTTTGTATAAATGTGGTATCTCACCCTCTATCAGCTGTCTGTGTCAGCCAACTTGTCAACTGTTGAGGTATGCATCTTTTATTCATAGAATCATGTCATATTTAAAGGTGGCTCGGATCAGGTAGTCAATTTGTAAATTTAATGCGGTGAAGCTATCCTGCATGCAAATTTGATGCAGTTAGACTTTATAACTGGTTTATGCGCAGTCTTGAAAAGTTTTGGAATTTTTAATAAAACTGTAATAAGTCTTTAAAAGGTCATTAAAAGTTGTATATATTTTGAAAAAACCTAGAATTTTAGAATATAGTAACTTTTAGAAATAATATAATTTATTATTTCAGAAATTGAGAGATCTGAATTTGTATGTGTATTTCTACACCTTATTTCTCAATGTGTACAATTTTATAATATTTCAAAAAGTCTTGAATTTTTCAAGACAGATATGAATGAACCATGTTATATATTTCTTTCTCATTTATTATAAATATTTTATAACCTTTAGTGTTTTGATGATTTTCTTATTTTACAAATTGTTTGCTCTTGATAAAAATTAAAATGTTATTTATTAAATTTAATTAATAAGGTAATTAATAAGAACCATATATTTTATTTTAAGTTTCCTTTTTACATTTATTTTTTAATGTAGTTTATTTCTTGCAAGTTAAAAATTAAGTTTATTTGTATTTAGACAGATTATTATCAGAAAAAATTGATTAGCTGGTATGCATATGGATATTATTTTTATTGACGAAAATATCTTCTCTTAACTTATTAGCACTTCTCTCTTCTTTCTTATGCTTTATTTATTTGTCTTCTATTTAATAATATTCGTAATAGCATTTTTTATGTCCCCTCTCCGTGACTACAGGATACCATGAACAGACGTTCATTCGAAGAAGATGATGACTCAGACGACATCTCCTCTTCTGATCCTCTGCAAAACAACACAGCAGCGGGTTATGATCAGAATGGAGACAACAGGAGTGGAGAACATCGACGTGTCATAACTATTGATCCAGAGAGGGAACCAGCACCGGTGCCCCTCACATGTGCGTCTGGAAGATGTTCCGCTTCACAGAGACATCAATGTTGCAGGTAGGACAACTGACAATTCAGCGTTAGTGAAAACAAACTCCAAAACTCATTATAATTTTCACGTTGACCATGTGTCCTGAATCTGTAGTGTCACGTTGACTATGGTTTCATGAATCTGTAGTGTCACGTTGACTATGGTTTCATGAATCTGTAGTGTCACGTTGACTATGGTGTCCTGAATCTGTAGTGTCACGTTGACTATGGTGTCATTAATCTGTAGTGTCACGTTGACTATTGTGTCCTGAATCTGTAGTGTCACGTTGACTATGTGTCCTGAATATGTAGTGTCACGTTGACTGTGGTGTCCTGAATCTGTAGTGTCACGTTGACTATGTGTCCTGAATCTGTAGTGTCACGTTTACTGTGGTGTCCTGAATCTGTAGTGTCACGTTGACTATGGTGTCATTAATCTGTAGTGTCACGTTGACTATGGTGTCCTGAATCTGTAGTGTCACGTTGACTATGGTGTCATTAATCTGTAGTGTCACGTTGACACTTGTGTCCTGAATCTGTAGTGTCACGTTGACTATGGTGTCATTAATCTGTAGTGTCATGTTGACTTTGGTGTCATGAATCTGTAGTGTCACGTTGACTATGGTGTCATGAATCTGTAGTGTCACGTTGACTATGGTGTCATGAATCTGTAGTGTCACGTTGACTATGGTCTCATGAATCTGTAGTGTTACGTTGACTATGGTCTCATGAATCTGTAGTGTCACGTTGACTATGGTCTCATGAATCTGTAGTGTCACGTTGACTATGGTGTCATGAATCTGTAGTGTCACGTTGACTATGGTGTCATTAATCTGTAGTGTCACGTTGACTATTGTGTCATGAATCTGTAGTGTCACGTTGACTATTGTGTCATGAATCTGTAGTGTCACGTTTACTATTGTGTCATGAATCTGTAGTGTCACGTTGACTATGGACTCATGAATCTGTAGTGTCACGTTTTGTTTTCTATTGTGTCATGAATCTGTAGTGTCACGTTGACTATGGTGTCATCAATTTTGTATTTTAAATTAACAAGAATTGTGTTCACATCAGATTACATTTGCAAAATAGATGAACCATTTGTATTCTTTTTAGTGTCAGAACAATTTTTTTCAGGCTTCTTGGTCACCTTCATGAAAATCAATCAGGAGGTCCACTTGGTACTCCAAGCACCCTCACTACCGGAATGCAGCTTCATCGTCACATGGCACTCATCATATTCCTCTTGCTTTCCATGTTTTTTGTAAGAAACCTTTTGTATTTCGATCCGTTTTAAATTTTACATCCGTATTATAGTCCGTGTTACTTAAAAAATTTCCCTACGCAGTTATGTCTTTATAGTCTTAATTTAAAAGTTTTGTCAATTCATTTCTTCATTGATCTGATTATTTTCACTTTTATCAACTCTCTCTTTGGGTCTTCAGGGAATCGTCTTGTGTATTTGGAGACTGGTAAAAGAATCACCGTCAGGAATTTACATCGAGCTGGAGTTTCTTGACAGTGTCTTCAACTTTGGTCAGGGATTCATCCTATTCGCCATTTTTGGTTTAGATACAGAATTAATAATCTTCCCATTTGTTAAGAGGTTAGCTAGTTTATTGTTTAATTGGTAATTTGTGACTCCTGTGTGATCATATTATTCCTTTTTTGCAGGATTCGTCGTCTTTTATACGGCGGGGAGTCACTTCCACTTCCCGACGAAGACAGCCTGAGCCCAGAAATCACGACTATGAGAGACCAGTTCATTCGCTATCACATGGCCGCTTGTGTTTCGGAAATAGTCTCTGATAGGAGGTGTGTTACTCTGAATTACATTTCATTGGACTATAATAAGTGTATGAGGTCAACAATTCAGACGCTTAGTCATTTCATAGCTTTGATAAATTAATAAAAATGTGTTGATCACTTATAATATTGTTTATACTTCCGGCAGGTATCGACTCCTCTTCTACAAGAACGTTTTCTCCGGTCAGGACTTGGTCGATTGGCTGGTCGCAGTTGGCCTCACCAGCGACCGTTTGGAAGCGCGGGACTATGGACATAGGCTCCTCCTTGCTCGTGTCATACAGCACACCAACCAGCAGATGGACTTCCAGGACGCGCCATGGCTCTATCGCTTCAAAACCCCAATTGGAAATCCCGAAGCCCAATCACAGTTGTCACATCAAGAGCCAGGTCTGGTACCGGACATTGAGGATCTGTTTGGAGATAACTCCAACACTACAATGAGAAGACAACACTAGAAGGAAACTTGACTCACTAAAGTATCTTGTGTTGAACTATCCAGCTGCACTAGATTAAAGTATTCAATTTCCTAGATCAATTCAAAATGTCTTTCACTGAATTAGTTTTTACTTAGATTTTGTAAAAGGTAAATACGAGGGAAGAAAGAATAGTGCCCTGAACCTCCAAAAACTGACTTATTGGTTAGGCAATGGTAAAATTCGGCGAATTACAGATGTATTTTTAATGAAATTTTGTAAACTTTGATGATTAGTTTCATTGGAAATAAATGTATTTTCCTTTTATTAAAAATTGAAAAAAATTTCACTTCCACATTTTTGTCATGTATAGAAAATCTATATCACGAATCTTGCTATGCCTGAGTAATCAAATTCACACTTGAATACTAATTTGTATTACTTTGATGTTTTAGTTATTGTAAAAGTCTTTATTAGTGGTTAGTCCTAAAAGATATTAATTGTGCATTTTATGGACGGTATTAGACCACTGTATCAAACATAATCGCTTAGCCCTTACTTTTATAAAAAATAATTAACAAACTACTAAATCTAATCTAACTTTTTTAGAAACATCTTCCAGTATTTTTACAGTGCAATTTTTTCATATTTTGTATAATATTCTAAGGATTATGTCAAAGTACCATAATTGTCTTGTCTTTCAATTGTGCTTATATTGTTTATCTATTCCATTATGTATATGTTTTTGCTACTGTGATGTGGATTTGTTCATCTTATTTATGCTTCTATTGTTGAAATGTATCATGCAAATTATTTTTTAATCTCTATTAATAATATTTATATTAAATGTATTATGGATACTGAAAGACTTGCATTTTCACTTCCAGTGATTTTTTCATTATAAAGATGATCTGTTTATTTTTTATCATATCTGGATTTACAATTTAGTTGTTAATCTTATTATTTGAATAGTTAACCGAAAATATTCAATGATATTTATTTAGCATTCACTATATCTGCTGCATTCTACGAAAATGTTATAAAAAGTTTAAGGGGTTCTTTTTGAGAACAGTATTTATTTATGTATCTAATTTTAAAGGAATTAAATCAAATATTGATGCATCATCAATTGTGCAACGAAAAAAATATATTACTAGATTTAGAAAATTGTCCCATTCGTTTAACCAATTATTATGTGAAATAAGTCCTCATAGATTTGAAAGGGCCAAATTGATTAAATTACATTCTGTATTCTTAATTGTAAAAAACTCATTGGTTTCTACTTCAATAATTAGGAATGAATATTGAAAAGAGACATCAACAATTTGAGGAAATCAAAAATTTTCTGACCTCGCTTAATACTGATATTGACTCTGTATTAACCAATCTTGGATGGACGCGTAACGACATTCTACAGGTGTGTTAATCTATATTTAAATGTTGTCATAAATTTTAAAGAATTGCTTGTATATTGTAAAGGAACACTTCGATATATATATAATTACATACTCCACATATTATATTCGACCATATAATACTTTCTATTTTAGAATACTCCACAGACATCCAAGTGTCCCTTCAATCCTGGACATTCTGTTCCTTTTGAACACTTTGAGAAGCACAAAGAGTTTTGTTCACTTCGACAACTGGGATATAAAAAGGAAGAAATTGTAGGTGTCAAACAATATTATATTAAAATCGTAAACATTCCTTTAATTAATCGTATTGGAAAAGTTAAAATCGTTGTCTAAATTTTAGTGACAGCTAAAGTTTTCAAAATTAAAAAATATTGATTTTTATAACAATTTCAGCCAAAACTTCCGGCATCACCACCACCTGTAGACCATTCAATCCTCCATCGTTTAGATGACGAAAATTTGACACTGAATCCAACAAACAATTCTATTCAAACAAAAGCTCTATTGGAACTTGAAGAAACTCTAGAACGAAGAATAAGTAAGAAAAAAGATAATTGAGACAGTTTAGCTATTAACCAACGTATTTAATTATATGTCCTGGTTTTAAAATATATTTAGTTTAAGAGTGCCAACAAATTATTCTCAAAGTTTATTATAGAAAAGATAATTTATCATTTCCCTTTTTTTCTGTAACTTGTCATCTGGTAAGTTTAGACACGTTGTATTCCCCAAGGAATTCCTTAATGACGTTATCATTTTATTCCTAAAATTTAGAGTAAAAACACCACCTGCGTTAATAAAAAAATGTTTAAATTAGACACAACTATTATAACACTTGTATATAGATACTCACTGCTCTTTATGAGTTCTGTATTGAACGATTTTTACAGAGGAACACGAAGCCAGCAACGAAGATGCCTCCGGTCCACACAGTCAGCTGCAACTTCTAGCTTCTATGCGTGATGTTAAGAGACATCGTCAGAAGTACAAGGTGCACACTGCTCGTAAAACACATACTGAGGTATGAAAATTCTTGAGAAATTTCTATTTTAAATAGACAATATCAATGATTTTTATAAACGTAAACAATATATTATAGAATCGATTTTTCAATCAAATGATTTTTTTAGGTTGTTCGAGACGTCATCAATAATCAAATGGAGCTTCTCACAGAACTCTGGGCAGTTGAACGACGGTATGTTATTAATTTATTCTAAGCATCATGCAAAGGATAGTTTACTATTTACTTATAGTAACTTCAATGAAATTAGTTTTAGCAAATTGATAGTTTTGTTTTTTAATACATATAATATTATATTTACAGTCTCACTAACGACATCAAAAGAAGATCAAGGTCATATTCACCAAAATCAAAACAATCTGTCCGTATAAATTCTAGACTGTCACGATCGCGTTCACCATTAAGATCACGGTCTCCAACCGTCAAGAAGTCATCAGAGTCGCAATCACCAAAAAAATCTAAGTCACGAGACGTCAAGAAAAGTTCAAAAAGTTCTAAAAAAGAAAAAAGTGGTATAAAGAAAAAGAAGAAGAAAAACAAGAAAGAAAGAAAATAAACTTAAATTATTTGAATATAGTTTACACTTTTTATGATGCTAATTTTTTTATAATTTAGAGCTTAACATAAATACTAGAATGATCCGATTTTGTTATTATATGTATCTTTTTAATATTAAAAAGAGCAAACAAACCGGAAACAGTCAAGCATATGCAATATAGGGCTCTACAAATATGAATTTATGGAATTCAATTTAATCTTATTTAAAACTTAAATAGGACATAAATAATTCAATTTAGTTTAAAGAAAACGTTGTGTAAAAAATGGTATCTAAAAAATTGCGGTTTACGAATTTCAAAATAAGCAACAAAAAATACCTAATACAAAAATTGTAAATATATATTAAAGACTAGACAAGTAAAACTATGACGACAAATCATTCGTAGAAATGTAGTAATCATGCACTACAATTTACAGCCCCATAAAGACCGAATGACAAAAGAGTTTCTTGATGCAAATCAAATTGGTCGGGTTTCGTAACCTTTGTATTCACCAGACATGAACCTTTTATAGGTTTGTGTTTCGTAAAATTGTGGATGAACGGAGAAATATACAATTAAATATAATAGATGAAGTACTCCAATTAATTTAAATCGAATTTTTCAGATAATTTTAATCGGAAAACCTTGACAGTCACGTGAGTTTAAGCGAATTATTTTTGAAAAAATATGAAGGTGCAATATACAGATTTTTAAAATAAATTTATCTTGAATTAAGGGGTGCAACTCTGTCAGTTTGATTTCCTTCACTTGTACATTATGTAATAATGCGTGGAAAAGTGTATGTACGGAACATCGATTTTACAAATTGTAGAAATAGAGATATATAATGTACGTTTCTGGTACGGAAAAATAAGAATATATTTGTCGAATTTTGTTAAGCTACATCAACAATTTGATTTTTGTTTACTATTGATTGCAAGGTATTTTTAAAATATAGGAAGAGGACTTTGTTTCAGGTAATATTAAATATTATTATTATTAATAATTCCGCAATGCATTTTGAACGAAATTTACTCAACTATTACATTTTCATTTTATGTAGATATATCTTTCTTGGAATTATGAATTTATTCAATTTTATTCTTTATTATTTATTAATGTAATCATTCAAAATATTATAGCAGGAAGACTTTATTTATTTTTTTCTTTATTATAACATTTTAAAGTTGAAACTAAATTTTAAAATATTTAAAATGATAATTTTATAAATTAAAAATTAACCTAATTTTATCCATGTATTTCCCATGTTTATATAGTTCCCATCAATGAATAGCCTAATAGGGCTGAGAACATTGATTCAGATGGCCATTATATTGCATATTGTATCATTACAGTAATATCATATATATATATATATATATATATATATATATAATATAACTGTAATGAAAATTTTTCAAGATGAATTAGGCATTAAAGCAATTACAGTCTACTCTGGCTAATGAGAACACAAATCAAATCCTCAGATTTTTTGCCTATTGTCCAATATTTTTTTAAAAAATGCCTAATTAAAACATTGGCTAATATGAATTATGAACATAATTTGAAGAAAGGTCCCTATACATGCAATGTTTTTTATATTGGCTAATTTAAACAGTTCATCTACACAGTATTATATATGTTGGTGATCAATTAGGAACCCTGATCAGTTCCAAACTGGTTGACCAGTTAAGAACTCAAAAAAGTATATAAATTACCCCTGTTTCATATTTGTCAAATTGATTAACATGTGATATTACTAAATTAAAAATATTTAAACAAAACCTATTTTTAAAGAAGAAAAACCATTAAAACACAACAATAATTAATACATTGTAATAAGCTAATAGGGTATATATTGTAATATATAGATATAAGTATATTATATATTTTATATATATACATATCAGCAGAGATAAACAAAACACACTAATATCCCTAAGAAGCAAGGTGGAAACAGTTATTAATCTCATTATAAAGTACTTAGTACTCCCTATTGTAATTCTTATAATTAAGGTGTGACTTCTAGACATTAACTTCCCAATTTGTTATGTTGCATTATTACATATATTTATTCTTATCTTCCTTTTTGGGTTTATGAATAATTTTCTGTAATCTAAACCTACCTAAACCATAGCCAATTATTGACATATATAGGGTAGGAATATAAAACTGACTATCTCATTGCCTCATCATGTTTGTATCATCTATTAATTGCACCATCATGTTTGCATCCCCTAGCCATTGTAGTCATCATTATTTATACAACTATGCAAATCACAGTTTCCATTTTATATTAGGGATTGACACCATCAAGTTGGAGTGTATTTTATAATCAATGAGACATCTAAAGGCTTGCCTCATAATAGATTTATTAAGTTTAAATACTTTAATTTTATTAAGTCTATATAGTTAAATTAATCTAATCCCTCTTAAGGGATATAATAACTTATATAATATTAATCCTTAAAAGATTCCTATAAAAAGTAGATTTGTAAATTATAACATTAAATTTGGGTTAACAATCATAAATTAAAATTATACTAATAAAAATAGATTTTCATCTAATTGGAACTCTTTCTAATCAGAAAAAATTTGCTTGCATTTTACCTATTCTAATTAGCCAGAGTAGACTATAAGATATATAAAATAACCATATCTATATGATTTACAAACAACTTGGCTCAGATACCAGGGGCCATTTCCTAAACTCATTTACAGTAAATGTTAATTCAAGAACCTGATATTTTTGATGGTGATCATAAAATGCAATATAAATAAATATTAGTAAATAAAGCCCCTAATATAAGATAAAAAAGATGCATATTTGGACATAGAAATCAATTGGTATTAAAACAACTGCTTTTTTGCAACTATTTTTTTATATATATAACAATGAATATCTGAGATATTTAATTTCTTCTATGGTATCAGCAAAACCTATTACTATAAAAAATATGTTTATTTACATGAAAACTGAAATAACTTTATAAAATAGAAATAAAAAAAGCACAGGCATTTTTTAAAATTGGAATATAAAGGATAGGAGGAAAAATTTATTCTAAACTCTGATAGCACTGTCATATAATAACCCATTCATTTATTTGGAAGAAATTGCCATTTTCTTAGTTATATTAACCAAATTGGATTAAGTTAATC
Source organism: Vannuccia rotundouncinata (assembly GCA_034780395.1). Taxonomy (NCBI): domain Eukaryota; kingdom Metazoa; phylum Platyhelminthes; order Proseriata; family Coelogynoporidae; genus Vannuccia; species Vannuccia rotundouncinata. Next base: position 1,005 of record JAUZNC010013618.1, on the reverse strand, counting down.
AAGAATCTGTATTTAACCCAACATAACCAAAGAAATTTCATGCTTTCCGTTCTGATAACTGGGTTGTTTAATATAACTGTAAAAATTTGACTTTTAGCCAATTATCATAAACAACTGAAACTGTCATTATGTTTAATATTACTGAACCAGGTTATATTTGGGTTATCATAAACAACCTTGATTAATTGAAAACATGAAATGGCCTATTTTCTAGAGTAATTTTTTAATCATTTAACATTCATAATAGATTTACATTTTGTTCTTGTTGATTTAGGACAGTATTATAAAATCATAACATATTCATATTTTTTGCTATCTAGAATAGAATGTTAAAAAATTTAAACAAAGTGCTGGAATTTATATTGAGTCTTGGAAAAGTTTTTAAATTGCTACAAATTTCTTACAAATCCTGTTCATTGTACTTTAGCAAAATTCTACTTGCAAGTTTGAACAAATTTAATTATAAAAAAATCACGACAAATAGCATTGTATAGAAAACATTTTGCTTGCTCATCAGTAAATTGATTTAAATATTTAAAGCATGTCAACAGTGGCTATTCTACTAAGAAAACCCATATTTAAAAAAAAAGCAATTCTGATTCTTACATGCTCTATAATATGATAAGTATAGACATGTATCAGCATATGATACACCTATCAGTAAAACAGTACAAAAAGCTCTTAGTTGAATCTAATACTCTTTGCATTTTGCATATTTAATAGAAAAATATTTATCTGCAAAACAAAATTAATTTTAAATTCTATTTATAATAAATTTATATTATTACTGCTTTTAACCATTTGTGCCCGGGTGTACAGATTCAAAAGTTGCTTGCTAGAAACGGCTATGTAAAATTTCAAATTGTGAAAATTCACAAAATTCAAATTCTTGATTTTTATTGGCTGTTGTATAATTCTCAAATTAATCGGGTTACTAAATAAACTATTAGCACGCACATTTACTTTTCAAAACATTTGAATTCGTCAAAGCAGACTGAAATATTT
>JAUZNC010013607.1:9223-29095 GCA_034780395.1 Vannuccia rotundouncinata | reverse complement strand
CTTCTTGATCACTTAAACCATCATTATCATCATCTTTATCGATCACATCAGGAATTCCATCCTTGTCGGAATCTTTCTTGTCCAACCAACTTGGTTGTTTCTTCCTTGAAGCTTCTTTATTCCTTGCTGTGAATACAACATATACATGCGAAACAATAATTTTTTCACTTCTTTACGTTTACGCATTTTTATTGTGTAAAAGTATGAAGCATTTTTATTGTGTAAAAATATGAAGCATTTTTCATGTATTCCGCAATGTGTAAAAATGTGGATTATTCAGAGAATTCAGAGACGCAACATATATTTATCTTATATTATTAAAAATCGTTTTCATTTTAAAAATTTTCATAACTGTTTGTTATTGGACTTAATAAATAATATGTTATATGGAAAGTACCAATATAAAAATATAGTTTGTATGACTAACTAATCTTCTAAGTAAGTAATGTCAAAACTTTTAGACTAGAAATATCTAGATTATGTGTCAGGTAGGTTATAATATAATAAAAGTTTATAGTTGATGTGTATGTACTATGTATACCTCCTTAATACTTAAAATCAGTCAATAAAATACGATTCCTTATGTTGAATTATAGTTAAAATAGTTAGTGAGAAAAATCAACGGTGAGTGATATTCTGCCAATACTTTGAGGGAAATATAATTTCAAGGGGCATCTAGATCGGTTACTATCTAAATAATGTTGTGGGCAATATGTGGCGGGTATTTAATGAGGATGAATTTCAAGACAGCAGACGATCTTTAGAAGTATCTATGAAAGAAGCGAATAAAAAATGAATGTTGTGTCAAGTGGAAAGGTTCAATGTACGTCTTCGACACCTGATCAGGAAGAATTACTTTGGAAGAATTATGTATTAAGCAGTGATTCTCTGATTTAACTCTTAAATCAAATTTTCTTCTATACTGGTAAAATGTTTTCACTCGGGAGAAGGTGAGCATCGAGAACTAGTTTAGGGTGAGCAAATTCGTTTACATACAACCGAACAAGGTGAAATTCTGATTTACAAAAATTCGTTACAAAAAACAATACTGGAGGATTGAGTCAAAGTCGAGTAAAACCTAAAGTGAAGGTTTACTCCAATACAACGAATCCAGATCAGTGCTTTATTAAAATTTATAAAAGGTATTCTTCATTTCGCTAAAACAAACCATCTACATTCTACTATTTAACACCAAAAAATCAAGTACACACAAACATCTTGTTTCGACAATAGTGTTGTTGGACAATCATTGCAATAATGCAAGAAGTCACCAAGAGCTTCCAAGGCTCCAAATTCAAGCAGTCATCACCCTAGATTTCTCTAAAGCCTTTGATACCTTGAAACATAGTGCTCTCTTTAGCAAACTTTGTAAAACTTTAGCAAACGTTGCGACGCCCGTAAAAAAAATTTTAAGTTGTCTAGTGAAATACACAATTGGCTGCATGACTCCTTCAGTGACCACTCCCAAACAACCAAACTTGCGAGTGCTTAGGTCTCCCAGTTCACCACTACTAATGCAGGCGTGATCCATGAATCCTGTAGCCTTTTCTGTAGTCGTTTCCGACCTCAAAGCATCAATCACTGCCAATCAGATTATTAGGTATGCTGACGACACCTGTCATAATTCATCCTCTAAACATGACCGCCACACAGATGGAGCTCGAAAACAACCAATCCTGGGCGATTAAAAACAATAAAAACTGAATGAATCCAAATCTAAGGAAATTATCTTCACAAGTCACCGATGCAAGAAAAACATACCACCTCTTCCAGCTAATATAACAAGAAAAACTGAATTAAATATCTAAAGTGTTACCTTCACAGAAAAGTTCAGTATCCCAGTACACTAAAAATCAACTAAACAAGTCAGTTTCCAAAATCTACGCCATAAAAATTCTTAAAAAAGAGGCCTCCATGGAAAATCAATTCGACAGTTTATAATGCCATGGTTATAAGTCGCCTGACCTACGCAAGTCAAGCTTGGTGGGTCTTCTCTAGCCTCGAAGACTGTAAACGACTAGCGAGCTGCCCTCAAAGAAGTTTCAAGTATGGATTTTGCAAAAACTCTAACAACTTCACCGAAAATATCCTCCATATTCAATCCTATGTTTATGGTTGTATGTTTCGTTCTATTATCCCATAAGTGAACATAATGTATCTCCGGCCACCCTTATTGTAAAAAAAGTTTTGCGTCTGTCTAACTGTTTTAAAAATAAAGCCAATTCTTATCTTATAGCAGAAAATAAACTATTCCGCAAAAGAATCAGTAATCCTACGCAGAGAATCATCACCGGCGGGAATCTAGACGTCACAAGCAAAACAGACAGACCTCAACGCTCAACAGCTTAAATCAAAGGAACTTTGTTACTTGCCTTCTTCATGACATTCACATAAATATTATTTTAATTATTGTTATTTCATTTTATTTGCTCAATCGTACTTTTCTGAAATTATTTTTGATGTTTATATTCTGATACTTATCTACCCTCCTTGTAAACATTTTGCGTCTGTCAATTTGTAAATAAAGCCAATATAATTATTACATTTTCCTTATAATATGTAAGTAATAAAATTCGGAAAATTAAACGAAATAATAGTCTTTCCAATATACATCTTAGTAACTACAGGGTTCATCGCATCTGTCTTGAAAATGCAAGACTTTTTTCAATGTTTTTTTTAAAGTTTTAAAAAGAATGTTACATTTGAAATTCAAAACTTGAGAGTCTTCAAAATAATTAATTTTATAATCAGAAGAGTTTTGGAGAGTCTTAGAGAGAGTTTCAAATGAAAGAATATTTCAAAGACTTATTAAAAAATGTAAGACATTTTTTTGAATTCAAGACTTTTCAAGACTATGTATGAACCTTGAAACTATAGTATTATAAATTTATTTGAAATCAACACGTTTCCCAATAAAGAACAAAAAATAAAATTCACAACAAAATATACAGAAAGTTTTATTACACCAAGAAAAATAAAAACAGAAAAACACCAAAGCTAAGAGTATTATTATGGCATAGCAGAGCAGAACATAACTAATGCAACACAAATCGTTGGTCACCAAATTTCAAAAAGCCAAAACATAAAGCAAGGGGTATAAGGCAAAATTCAAACAAATTTAATATGAAACTGGTCTAATGAAATTATTTCATTAATTAAAACAAAAAATACACACTTAAACATTTCGAAATAAAATGAAAATAAAACTTAATCTGAAATATATTGAATTAAATCTAATTGTACCATAAAATAGAACCAATAAAACACGTCAACAGAAAGAACAAAAGCTAAACAAAGTTAATGATAAAGCTCAAACCTTCAAAAACTCAAACATAATTTTTAAAAAATACGGCAAATCATTTTAGTATTATAGCCGAAAACGTTTTATAACTTGACACTGTTTATTTAATATATGACATATTTTAATAATAAGAGTGATTTTTTTATGAAATAAAACTAATCTTCTCATTTAAATAAAATAGATAAAAACCATAGAAACGCAGAATTACAGCGATATAATAGTTTGGAATACGTAAAATATTTTAAAATTCCATAGTTTATATATGCATTCTAAAATATACAAATTCATGAAATTGAAAAATATTTAAATTAATTATATGAATGAGATATTTAATTTAGAAACATTAAAAATCCCGATTAATAAATTATTTTAATTCCATTGTTTAGAACGTCTAATAAAAGTAATTTCCTAAAAAGGTTGAACTAACACTATTGGGAGGTTAAATTTACAGTATTGAGAGTGCGGGGAAAATTAAATTATTACAATAACCAAATTATCTAATGAATCTATGCGAATAAAACGTGTTTTTACACATTTTAAAAAATTAATATGACTAGCCAATATTATATACGGAATTATTGCAACAAAAACACCCGTGTCTTCAAAGTTTTATTTTATTCACCAAGTTCAAGATGATCGGGAACTCCATTATCGTTCTCATCTTCACTCTCATTGGGAATACCATCTCCATCTCGATCATCATCCACATCATCTGGAATGCCGTCATTGTCGTCGTCTGTGTCCAATAAATCGATAATACCTAATAACACATAATATTAATTACTGAAACTAACTTTAAACATTTCCATTGTGTTCAAAAATTAAGATTGAATAAATAAGGTGACGTACTATCATTGTCCGAATCTTTCATTTCAAGATAATCGGGTATTTCATTTTCGTTTTCATCCTCTTGGTTGTCAGGTATACCTGTACACAGATAAGAGTAGAATTTCAATTGTTAAAATTCTTAACATTTTAAAATGTATAAAGTATTGAAATATTTGAAATAACATTTTAAAATGTATCCTGAAAAAATGTTGAACCAAATGTAATACAAAATGTTCACCATCTCCATCATCATCGTCGTCTACTTGATCACTCAGACCGTCATTGTCGTCATCTTGATCGAGCATATCAGGAACTCCATCCTCATCGGAATCTTTTGTTTCTATCCAACTCAGATCTTTCTCTTCTTTGGTATCACTTTCTGATGATTCGGAAAAGTTTATAAATGAATATCAATAATTCCATATGGATAAAAATTGAATTAAATATAATTTGTTTAATTTTTAATATCAAGATCAATTTTTTTTAGAAAGCGTTCTTCACGCACTAGCCGCCCTTCATGATTACGTCTTTAAAAATTCTTGGCTTTTGGATTATAATTTGTCATACAATAATGCATCCAACACAAAATGAAACATATATTTAATATACTGGTTCTTGTAACTTAGTCTACAGTGAGGTCTAAAATTCTCAACTCATTGCTTTCGAATCTTTTGACAAGCTATCAGCTTCATCATATTCCAAAATTAAGATTAATTGCGTTTATTAATTACGATTAATACCACTAAGTTTTATTGAGGATAAAAATATTTAATCGTTATCAAAAAGCGTCACTAAAGAAATTAAATGTCTAATTCAGCCTTAATAAAATGGTGGCAACCAGAATTAATATTATATTTTCTTACAATATATGAAAAAAACTATTTCAATTCTAAAATAACTATAGCAATCGAAATAAATAAATTACGCCTTAAATTTATCTGGTAAATTTATAGAAATAGAATTTTGACAGAATGTGACACTCAAAATTAAATTTATTACAGTGAAGGGAAAAACATCTTTGGTCTGAATCAGTAAATTTTTAGATTACGATAATTTATCAGATTAAACACCCCATTATTAAAATTAATTATACAACTCATTTATACCATCATGTTGCTCTTCTTCCTCAGAGTCAACCATTTCCTCCGATACATTCTCGACTTCGTCGTCATTTTCTTCGTTAGAAACTTTTTTCTCAACTGCAAAATAAACGCAAATCAAATTTTAAAACAATTGATTTGCTATATTACTCATTTAGTAGTCTGATTATCAGATTGTTCAAACTACAATAATTAAAATGAAGTATAAAACATTATTCAATTTGTTACATATTACCTTATTACACGTGTATTTCAGCTTTATAATAGACAACTCAAATTTATCAGCCTAAACATCTTGTTAACTTTTACACATAAATAATGATAATTTATTGTTGAAACGAAACAAACTTATTCTAAGATATAGAATAGGAAGTATATAATTAAATAATTTGCCTACATGTTGCAATGTGCATTATTAACCAATTCAACGTGTATAAATTAATCCCACATGTATTATTAACTAATTCAACATGGATCTAAACTTACGGTACTCGGTTGTTTTCCCTATTTTCAAAAATTTAGTTATCAGAATTATAGTAAGTCAGACTAGACTACTTATTGGGATTCATTCTACAACAATTAAATATTTATAAATAATTCAACATTAAACCTGTAGCACAACTTCAAATTAATTAACAAGTAAAATTTCACGCTCAAAATAATTCTTGATATAAGGAATGTTTCACAATTGATTTTATTCATATTATTATTTTTTTTCTTCAGTCACAATTAAATCCCTGAATGGATTTTGGATAAATGTTCGATACATATTGTAAATTTTCTGAAGATGAGAATGATATAATATTTACCTACAACTGCTTCTATTATTAACTAATGTATATTTACTAACAAATTAACTAATATTCAATGTGTATTAATTAATGTACCAACATTTAGTAATTACGAGCGAATTTAGTAAATCGATAACCTTAACTAACAAAAGTAAAAATGATAAGAGTTATTTTAGATTAAACACCTGGAAACTGAAGGTTTTAAAAACAATAATAATAATTTCCTATTTAAAAATCACTAAATTCTGTAATGAGCCTTTTTCGCTACTTTTCGTTGTTTTCGACGGAACAAGCTCCAAGAGATCTGGAATTCCATTTTCATTTTCGTCTTCATCTTCGTTAGGAATACCGTCACCGTCGGTATCATCGTCCAGATAATCTGGAATACCATCGTTGTCATCGTCTGTGTCTATGAAGTCAGGAATGTCTGTTGATGACAGAAAAGGGCATTTATACATTAATAACCATAACAAAAAATTATGTTTTACAACCTACAAATCAATTAATGCTTTAGTGCACATTTTAAATTGATACAATACGTTCATAACCTCCAATGTTTTCACAATGAACTACAAAAAGTGTAGGATATACTTTAATTAAATAATGTTTGAATTTATCATACATCCATTTTGTTAAATTCAATTACTAAAATATTGACAAAAGTAGGTAAAGTTAAAAATTTTACAATTTTACTACAGTTAAATACATAGATTTTAATTTTTTATTATCCATCCTAGCTAATTTTAATCATTAAAATATAATTTAGATTGTTACTATTACGAAAATATTATTGATCACATTTTAAAGTTATTTTAGATTAAAAGTGAACAAAATTGTGAACCAGTCAGTAAAATGTATCAACTATATAAAAAAAGTAAAATAAAAGAAATTGAACACACTGTCATTATCAGCATCTCCCATCTCCAGATAATCGGGAATTTTATTCTCGTTTTCATCTTCCAACTTGTCAGGAATTCCTAAGAGAAGTGGAAAACTTTATTTATTTAAATAAATATAAAATATCTATAATAATAAATATAGCCTCCTTTAATTGTATTTATATACACAAAGTTGCAAAATGAACCAAATTGATTTATAAATATCCGACACCTATTTTTAATCGAACATTGGGAGGCAAGCAGTTAACCATGATAAAATTAGAAGTATGAATTTCCGAAGATAAAGAGTAATTCATAATTTATTAGATTATTATGCGTTGTTGTCTATAAATAAGTAATTTAATACTTCTCATAAAATAAATTCATAACCGGCAACTTTTCAAACAAATGCATATGTGAATTTATATTTACATTGCTTTTAAATAATTGTAATACAAATATATATATATTAAGCTTGTACGTGTATAGTTCGTTGATTGACTCAAATAAACTTGAACAACTTAATGCATTTTTTGTTTAATTGATTTGAGAAGACAAATTAATCGCTAAAAGGAACGTGTCTCTATCAGTTAAAATGACGTATAACACGTTGAACACAACAGAAAAGTTAAATGCCACGTTGATTTTTTAATGAAAAATAAAACATTACCATATGTAAACAAATAAAAGATTAAGAAACAAAAGTAAAAACTTGAGAGGGAATAATCGTAAACGAGGAAATGCACACAATATAGTAAAAGACGTGGCGAGCTGGTGTTCATGCACATGTGTTGCGTTCAAGAATAGAGCAGTTTAATGAATGACTTATTACAACTAGAATAATAAAATAAATATAATCGAAATAAAATATTTCTAATAGTATAGGAATTATATTTTACAAAACTTAAAATGAGTAAACTTTTTTTTAGTGTAAATAAATATATTCAAAAAAATAATTGTCAAACAAATAAATAAGAATAGAAAAATATATTTGATATTTATATATACTATAAAATTATATTAAATTAAACTTATAACACAATTAATAAATAATACATTTTACTAATTGACAATGAACATACCATCTCCATCATCGTCCTCGTCCTCAGTGTCTATTATCCCGTCGTTATCATCGTCTGTGTCCAGATAGTCTGGTGTTCCGTCCTGGTCAGAATCCTTCCCTTCGAGAAAGTCCAAACGTTGGTTATGATCCCGATCTTCAAACTTGTTAGCAATGCCGTCGTTGTCCATGTCGCTATCTAGGTAGTAAATAAGGAGCTCTCGTTAGCCAATAAAGAATTCTGGTAATTTGAAAATCAACGATGGTTTACCTTCGTGGTCCAAAATTCCATCATTATCATCATCCACGTCAAGGAAATCAGATATCCCGTCATGATCTGAATCTCCCTTCTCCAGAACATCAGGAATCCAGTTCTTGTTCTCATCTTCAACTCTGTCCTTCACCAAATCACCATCATCATCATCATCTTGGGTGTCAGGAGATCCTGGCGGCAAAATAGATTACTCATTAAATTTTAAATTCTTCCTAAAGTAAGAAAAAATTTTAGAGTAATGAATTTAGAGTAATGAGCTTACCATCATTATCATCATCTACATCATCAATGAAATCTTTTTTTCCATCTTGATCTGAATCCCTGTTCTCAAGCAAGTCTGAAATCTGATTGTCATTCTCATCCTCAGAATAGTCCGGCACACCGTCTTCATCAGAATCAGTATCAGTTTCATGAGTCCCAACGTCTTCCTCTTCTGTTTCTGTATCCTCCAAAGTCTCCTCGACCTCTCCATCTTCCTCACTAACTTCCTCTTCAACATATCCTTCATCCACCTCTTCCTCCACAATCTTCGGCTGACTCTTCTTCTCTTTAAGCATGGTTTTCTCGGCATTAAGTTTCACTTTGGCAGCCCTCCTAATATCGGCATCACTCACCGCTTCAACACCCATTATTCCCCCACTGTTGCATTTTTTAGATTTGGGTTTGGACTGGGGTGGAGTGGGAGTCTTTTTTCCTCCTCTGGCTTTGGAGGTGGTTGTAGATGGCACGGCGGGGGTACTTTCTTTCACAACTAATTTTTTACTCTTGATTTTCTGGTTTTGTTTCACCTCACGGGAGGAAGCGGCAGGAGTTTTCTCTTTCTTTTGAGTGGCCTTGCCCGAGGATTTTTTTCCCTCTTTTGACTTTTTCAAAATAGGCTTTGACGGTGGTGACTTTTGATTAGGTTTGGATGGTTTTAGGTTATCTCTCTTCTTTTGAGGCTTGGATTTATCGTCAACAACTTTTGAAACTTTTGCAACCTTAGATTTAGAATTTTTCTTGACATTCTCTTCTAAATTTTCTACTTTTTGTAATTTTCTCAATTTAGGATTTCCCTTTAACTTTTTAGCTTTTAAAATATCCGTTTCTTCTTCTTTTTTGATGGATTTTTTCTTAGTCTCAACTTTCTTTTTCTTAATTTCTGGGGCGGCTTTCTGTTTTGGACGTTCCTTATCTTTCGATTTGCCGCCAATTTCGAGAGCCCTCTTTCTGATAAGTTTGGGATTCTTCTCTTTCTTAATGTTTTCCATCTCAATCTCTTCACTTGTCTGCTTGTGAATACGGATTACCTGAAAATCTCCTCTGCCAGTTTTGACTAGTTTGTAGTCAACAGAGTTATCTCGACGGCAGTCTGGAACACCATCGCCGTTCGCATCTGGATCGTCCACATCTAAAATACCTGAACGGTTAAAAAAAGAGAAAACCAAATTGCCGACTGTACGAAAGGCATAATGATAAATCTGTAAAGATATACATACCATCGTTGTCATCATCAAAGTCCAGATGATTGAGTTGTCCATCCCAGTCCGAGTCCTGTGTTCTATCAAACTTTCCGTCGTTGTCAAGATCGGCATCCTCTTCATCTGGTATACCATCACAGTCTTTGTCACCAGGATCACCCATATCACCGGTCTGAGCGTTGGCCTCTTCACGGGCAGTTTCCGCTGTTTAAGACAATTTTATTGATCTATATTAGAGTTGATAGTTACTTATGTCTAAAATGAAAACTTTGTTAAAAATATATTGTGGATCTTGGTAAACAAAGATTTCCATATTATACACAAGAGATATATAAGCATTTTAGATTGTTTCACTGTCACAGTCAATATCACTGAATTCTTAATCGTAGTCAAATAAATTTTTTAATTTCTCAATTTTCAACAAACAGTTTCAAAACCAAGAGTTTGAATTTCAATACCAAATAACATATTTATAGTAGTAGAAGATTGAAAATAAAATTGAAACTAAACAAAACTAATTAAGTATATTATGAGTATAGCATGCGATATAACATTCTAAATACATTCCAATATTGAACTACGTAAAAATGCAAACTATATCTAAATTATGTATCTACAATAATAAATAAATATGAATACAATAGCTCACAACGCTAGAAAAATCGTACTATATATACATATTATAAGGTACTCGATTGTAGTATAAAAAATCAGGAATAAAGACTATAAATTATTTGAGGGAAGTAAAGGGTGGGACGCTAAGGATAGGACAGCGAAGATCTGCAACACTGTTTTAAAATGATAGTTTGGCACTAAACATAAAGAAACTTCACTGTCGTCTGGAAGTTGGAGCCCATCAACAAATTGTTTTTGAAAGAGGGGCATTTTCTTTTCAATGAAAGCGACTGCTTGATCAGCTGAAAATAGAAGTTTCCAATTGAAACAAAAAGAAAAAAAACCCGAACAGAAAGAAAAATACACATGCCAAAATAAATTTAAAGCAATGAAAATAATTTAAACACAAACTCATACAAATAATAAATAAATAAATTAATTAATTATTATATAATGCAATGTTAAGATTGAAAATAGCAAAATTCAAAGAAAAGATTAGTCACATTATATTAAAGACAATTCCTTTTTACTTATTTTGAATATAAAAATATTGAGTTGTAATGAATAGTAGAGAAGAACATATTGTAAAAATATAATAATTAGCAGCACTATTATATCGTAATATAATATTATTATTATAATAATATAATATTAAAAACAGTTGTTTTCTACTTTTAATTAAATCTAACATTTTAAAATATACAATATTATAAATACAAAATTTAAATTAATTATAGGTATAACATATATTTAATACCAATCGATGGTTTGCATATCAGATTACTGCAGGAAAAGGTGTGTAGGTACATAATATTTTTTTGTATGTAGGCTGTTTGTTTTTAACATAGAAACCAACCATCACCTCATTGTGAACAAGTCAAACAGTTATTTTGCCTTCACAAGAAAAAACACTCACATAAAGATGACTCATAAAGATGAAAGATTGTAAATTCAGCTTTCGGAATATAAATTTTGGACAATGACATTGTAAATTAATTGATTTTCAGATACTGTATAATTAATCACATTTTTATCACATAAAAGCATACTTACAAAATTAAATATTGTGAAAATTAAATACTAGTACAATCTGTGTTTTAAAACAACTTATCTGGGTTGCCTATTTTACAATAACTGAAAAATTCCCAATTTTAATGAATTAAAATAAATATTTTGTCTTTTTTAGTCTTATGAAATCGAATCGATATTAAGTCATATTAAAAATCAATTTATATCAAAAATTTTACATAATTAAATACATAAAAAGTAGATTATTTAGTAAACCTGTAAAGTCTGTTTACCCTCCCATATAACGACCTATCATACCAATGCTAATAACGACCTGGGGTCATATTTACCATCCTAATTTAAATAATTCTTAATTTTTGAATACATATGATTTTTATACCAATAGGTAATCTGATCACGATCATTATATATTATATTATATGTATGTTTAGTTTCCATTGAGTGATGTAGTATTATATGCAATTCTAATTTTTATTGACTACCTAATGATGTAAGACCTTTCAACCTTATTTCGAAATCAGAAAGTTCACACGATGTCCAATTTCCAACACTTATTTAAAACCCGAAATCTCTTCAACCGGATCTCTAATCTCCCACCTGGTATGGCGTGCATCTTCTTGGTGTTCTTATAAAGCAGAAAAGACATAGAATCGGGATCAAGATAGTCAGGAATGCCATCATTATCGTCATCGGGATCAAGATGATCTGGCATTCCATCCCCATCTGAATCGCGCGGTACACAGTCTATTATTCCGTCCCCATTAGAGTCAGGATCTTCGCGATCTGTTGAAACATTAGAAGCTTTTCAATAATGATATTAGGAATATAGAAAACGTTGTTAAAAAATATATAAATATAAATTAAGATTATTAAAAAGTAATTTATATTAGTAAATTTTGTTAATTTGCACCAGTAACTTATTTGAAAACCATATAACTGAAATAAAAATTATGTAATTGTGTCTAATCTTTTGTGATATCTAATAAAAAAATATTAGACAAAATACCTTTTTGCACTGGTTAAATATAATAATTTCCAATCAGAACAATATAATATATCAATACAATTAAACTTAAATAGTAGTGAATTGAAATATAATCTATCGTAGTTAATAATTTATTGTTATATCGAATTAAAATTAAATTCATTATAAATAAATTCTTATTAAATTCAGCATTAACAAAATATATTCAAAGTAAAAATTACCTGGAATTCCGTCATTGTCATCATCATCGTCATATTCATTCAATGATCCGTCATTGTCACTGTCCTCAAATTAAAATTAATAAACTTCTTTCTTATAAATCATTACTATGAGTATAATTTAATGTATTCTATATCTATAAACTATTGTATATGTTTAAAAATAAATCTAATATACAAAATATTATTCCTCTATTATTACTTGTTTGTTGTCATAGAAACCATCGTTATCATCATCGGGATCAATAAGATCAGGAATTCCATCACAATCATGATCCTGTAGATGATCCAGAATGCCGTCGTTGTCCATGTCATTGTCAATGTAGTCGGGCACACCATCCTGATCCTTGTCCGGAAAGAGGTCATTCATACCGTCCCCGTCGGCGTCCGTATCCCACTTGTCCGGAACTCCGTCATTGTCATCATCATGGTCCAAACTGTCAGGAATACCGTCCTAAAACATATAATTCATGATATGAAAATAGGTATTCAATTGATTCTTTAGAATTAAACCGAGCTAAAGGTTAACCTACATAATGTATTATCGATTTTACATGATTTTTTATAATATTTTTCATGCCCAGTAAACGAAATACGCATAAGATTATAGTCTGGTCGAATTAGTGTTTCCCTAGAATTAATTCCTAATGACCCATATATGGTATAATAGTAAGAAGGGAAATTTTACGAAAAATAAGGGCTTCCAACTGAGGTCGTTATGCAAAAAAGTTATAGCCACTATTAGAGTACTAAATATATATATATATAATATGTAAATTCTAAGCAAGACAAACTTTAAATCACAAATAACTACTTTGTGATGCCTTCTGGATGCATATAATATATTACTACGTAGCCAATAGATGGAAACATGTATGTAAAAAGTATCTAAATATATCATTATTGTTTTGAAAAATATCCATGTATGACGTCATAGACATTTTTCTAAAGAATAAACACGTCAAATATTTTTGTTTTTAGTGAATAATTCAGAAAGGAAGCATCTGAGACCTATAAATGTAATACTAACCGATTGCAAAATGACCATACTCTATCAGAAATGAAGGTTAAAAACTAGAAAATGTTCAGAAATCACTCAATGGGCAAAAAGTGATATTTTGGCATCTAGAATGCATCCCAAAGCAGTTATTTGCTTAGAATTAACATGTCATATATATATTTCATAAAAGTACTATTATAACGATTATAACTTTTTTTGCATAACGAATTCAGTTGGAGGCACTTAATATGTTATTCTCCATAAAATTACGCTTCTAACGATACCAAAATGACTCATTAGGAATTAATTTCGAGTTAATTGAGGCTAATTCTCCCATATTATTAGTAAATGTTTTATTAATCTGTTAAAACCAAATAATATATAGTATAATTTAAATAATTATTTATATTGGTTGAATAACAATCAACAAATAAGTTATCTGGTTGAAACTTTAATTTAATATTCCATGTAAAATTATCGATTTTCTAAAAAAAATAATGTATATGGTGGTCTTATTAAGAAAAACATATTTCACACAGAGTTTATTTCTAATTTGCAAATACAGTATTTAAAAATTACCAATATTAGTAAAAATTTAATTGGACCTTATTTAGACTTTGAAACAAAATTATATATTATGATAAAGAAACATACACACAGTTTTGTTCAAATTTACACATTGATATGAAATTAATCATACAGTAGAATTTGTCTATATAAATACATATAAATTAATCATACAGTAGAATTTGTCTATATAAATACATATAAATTAATCATACAGTAGAATTTGTCTATATAAATACATATAAAATACATCTGTTCTATGAGACAGAGAATCTGCTATTCAGTTATGTACAAATTAATATTAAAATAATTTTTTTTTACTAATAAATATCTATAAATAGTTTTCGTATAATTAATAATAATTATTTTATCGTTAATCATAAACATAACCATTTCGGTTTCAATATTAATTAATAAATGCAACATAAAATAGTTGTGATAAAGAAAAATACAAAGTTGACAAATTAATTTGTCGACTTTGGGCAGCCCCATTACTGATTCAGTATAGTTGTTACCCAGAAGTCCAAGTCGAGCATTGTCCAATTCGGCAAAAATCGTATGCGGGCGATATTTTTAAAGATTTAATACCAGCATCAAATATCGATTGACTAACTCAGCCGAATAAAGCGGTAGGTATGTGGGTGTAGGTAATATATTCTATATATAAATATTCATTAGAATATTTGTTAATGATTAGTTATTCTTTTTTGCCAGCTTTTATGAGGTCATGTGTGACGCATATCTAATCAAAGATCTTTTTTATCAATATAACACTTCATCACTTGACGGATTAAGTTTAACACCATTTATTATTTCTAGAATTTGTAGCTATATTTTACCAGTAACTAATATATTACTAAGATATTAATACTATTCACATTTTGAATACTTATAGTGTTGGTCAGTTGTACGTGTTATCCAAACTTTATTGATTTATTACGAAAGTAAACCATTCGATATGAAATTTATAGAAGCAATAAGGATGATAATAAAACAGACAAAGATATAATAAATAGAAATATCACTACAGCTTTATCAACACAAAAAACATTTTGATCATTCAATATAACACCAAATATCTAAAATCCTCTTTTAACGATTTTTCATGATAAATAAATTAATACAATTCTATACTTATTTTATCATTATCTGTATTTAGTATCTAATGGACGCTAATAATAAGTTTTAAACTTATGGTTGAGAAAACAATCTCGTTACCTTATCAGAATCTCTGAAATATCCATAGAGTGGATGATCTGGATCCTTCAGATCAGGAATTCCATCGTTATCATCATCTGTATCAATATGGTCTGGAATTCCGTCCTCATCCAGATCCTGAGGAATGCAATCTGGTATCCCATCGCCATTGGAGTCATCGTCTTCGTCATCTGGTATACCGTCATTATCGTCATCAAGGTCATATTCATTAAGTTCTCCGTCACGATCACTGTCCTATGTTTAAGAAAGGCTTGTACATAAAACTTGGAGCTATGCTTACGACCATTACTGTTTCATTTTAAAATTTAAAAGTTTTAAGTTTTCGGTCGCTTTAGAATATCAGTTACAAACTAAATCTCCCAGTAAACATTAAATATGCACAACACGTTTGGTTGAAATACAAATAGGAAATTTTTGTATAATATGAAAATAGAAAAAAATATATTATAATAATAGAACTACGGCCAACTAAAGTTAAAAAACAGTTATTTTAAAAATAAATTCTAGTTTTCTAATTGTTAAAAACATGTAAACCAACTGATGGTTCTGTATTGAAAATATTTTTCCCTTTTCTCCGTTTAACAGAAGACCGCCAGCTAAGCCACGTTGCAATGTCAAAAATGAAGCCTAGGTATGCGAATAATTGGATGTGGACAGTACAAAACGTATAGAAGAGTACAAATGCGATTTCTTCATCTACCCATAACCGGCAATTTATCCCTCTAAACAAAAAATAAAATAAAATGTCAAAGAAAAAACTGTTCTTATAAATGTACACACAGAAGAAACAGAGAGATTTATCAAAGTTGAGGAACGATAAGGTTATTCAGGGATACAAAATAGTTGCATGCACCTTTGGCTATGTTAGTCATAGGGTTTGGCATTTTCAAAATGAACTGTAGCCAACCAACGTAACTACAATTATAGATGATGGGAAGAGAATTATTTACAAGTTAACGAGGACCCCTAATACCCCATCCATTCCTTCGCTAGACATGCAGTTAGACTAACCTGCTTGTTGTCAAAAAATCCATCATTGTCGTCGTCAGGATCAAAATGGTCGGGAATACCGTCACAGTCATGATCCTTCCAGCCGCGCAGCCCCGGATTACGCACCATATCACTGATACCTAGCATATCTGTAGAAAAAGAGGGACTCTATTGGGTTCTGTTAATATCACCGATGCACAACGATATAACTATGACATATGCACAATTATAAATGAAGCTTAGACTGGGAGGTTAAAATTAGTTTTTAAGTTAGATTAAATAGAATACACTTTCAAGAATTAACAATTTTATTTTAATTTTCAAAATACTGATAATAATAATAAATAGAGTAATGTGTAACATCTTAATAATGGAACACTTTTACCTTTGTATTTGCTTAAATCTAGTAAATCAGGTATCTGATCACCATCTGCATCTTCCATTATGTCTGGAATACCATCGCCATCATCGTCATGATCTCTGTCATCAGGAACACCATCCATATCGCTGTCAATTCGCCGACGACGGGTTTTGAAACGAAGGACTCTTTGATTGTCCGAAGTGTCAGAACGACAGTCGGGTATTCCATCCCCGTTAGCGTCGGGATCATCCTTGTCTGGAATACCTGAGTAATGTGGAGAGGATTTGCGAAATATAATCTTGAGAGTTTTATAGCTTTATTAATAATACCCTAGTTTAATATTACGTATTATATATTTGACTTAATTTTAATTTCATATAATATTAGATTCACTCATTGCAACTGCTTTTTATAAGAGATCATATTCTTTCGACAATTTTTTACAAAGTTTGTTTGCGAAAATTGTGTAATCAATTTTTGCAATATATGTATTTTCTCAGAGCATGTTACTATTATGTAATAAATTATGCAATAAATCCAACAGCACTTTGTACCGTCAATCTGTAAAGGAATCATGAAGTTTTGGCGATAGCCATTTTAACAAGGTCTTAAAAGTAATTGACAGTTCCGTAAATTCTATGATTTACATATTTCTATTATCTAAATATATATAAAGCTTATGAAGAAAATATTCTATATCTTTTTAAAATATTGCTAGTGAACTCTGGATGAATAATTCTATTTTGATGAATAAATCTATTTTAAAAATTTTAAGAACTCAAAATTGTAAAAGAACCTTTCAAAAGAATTTGCGTCTATTAATTAACTATTCAAAAATAACAATAAAAACTTTTAAGACTAGATCTAAGTTAAAAACAAAAATATTCTAAAGGTGTTTATAGAAATATCCCATTTAATAATATGAACTTTCTGTGTTACATTTTAAAATAATCATAATTTATATAAAATATCGTTACAGCGTCATTAATATTCATAGTTTAATTTAAAGGTTTTCATTAAAATAATATTTACAAATTGAGATAATAATAAACGGCATTTCTGAAATTCTTAAATATTAACATATAATTAAATTGTTATCTACTAAATAGTGGAATAATCAATAATTGGGAGAAAAAATTATTAAAAACTGAGTCCCATTCTTACACGACGATTAGTAAAAGATCATTGGAACAGATAGACATACATTTAAAATATAGAATATAATACAGAAATGTATAGGGTAAAATAAATAAATGTATAAATATAAACTGCGATGAAATTAGCCGCTAATATAATATACGGACAATATATACAACAATATAAACCAATTAAAACGTTAATTTAAAAAGAAAAATATTATAATAATTAATCAAACATTTCGACTTACGTCTTCTACAGTGAAAAATAAATTTGAAATCTAGAGAAAACTAGAAATTTGAAAAACCCTTCAAAAAATGTTTTCCTTTTTAAAATTTATTTCTCACAGAAGCTAAGAAGACGCTTGATTAATTAGAATTTTTCTTTTTAAATTTTATTTGGTTTGTATTGTAGTATATTAGAAGTGGTTAATTTTATCCCATAGAGCGTATATATTTTACTTTACCATACATTTAGTATTTTATATTGTATATTTTTATAAATGATTAATTATTTTTCGATCAGCAAATACCTACTCCATCAAAATAATATAGGAAATGTTCATAAAATCGTCAACATCAGAATGTACACGCGAGGGGACTTGTAGATATAACGACTAATGAAGAAGCTCACACTAAACCCAGGCAAGTGCGAGTCGAGTTTCTTCTCTCCGGATACATATATAGGTACAGTAAAATTTATTTGAGTAAATTTTAAAACAAAAAGAAGAAAAGTGTCGTTAAGAAAACTGCTATATTATATCTAAGGGGAGGTGTAAAAGTCAGAAACTCTCCCCTTTGGAACTTTATGCTTATTAGTATAGATTTAACTGATAATTACAGATATTTTCCTTAATTAAATGTACAAAATAAATCAAAATATGAAATATAATTCATTCCATAATTTTAGTGTCAAAGTTTAATTATTTATTATACTTACCATCATTATCATCATCGTCGTCATAGGAGTTAAGGTCACCATCCCAATCTGAATCCTGAGTTCGGTCCAGAAGTCCATCATTATCGATGTCCTCGTCTACATCATCCGGAATACCGTCACAGTCATGATCGTTAGGAGTACCGGTCTTCGCTCGTGATGATAAAATTGAGGCTGACTTCTTTGGTTTCTTGGTGGATACGGGCATCTTAGTAACTGACAACGAAAAAAAGATGGTCTCAGACAAATGGTGACATCAGACTAAAAAATGTATAGACATGCCAGCTTCTTTATACAGGCAGGTAAAATAATTTGCCGGCTAAACAATCGATTAATTATTGATTGTTTACAATAGACACTAATTAATAATAACGCGATCAATACTCCATACTCTATGGTATTGGCGTTGTAGCTGTATGGCTATAATATAAAAAATTATCGATCATTTAGCTGGGCTTTAAGCTGAGATATATAATAGAGTGGTTCTAGATTATCCCTTGTTAGTCTATTGTTAACATAGTTTGGTCCACATAGTTTGATAAAAATATACATTCCATAAAAGTTATTGGATGGTTATTATAATAATATTGGTAACGTGAGTTAACAATCTCCCTTTCTTTTTAAAATAGTGTTATAGCTGGGCTCGGTGTAATATTTGACTTCATTAAACGTAAATCATAAAAATTCAAATATACGTTTAACACATATTTCATCTTGAATTACTATCTAGAGTGACTAACCATTACACCTGTTCCATTTTATTGTATATAGTTTGGTCCGATCTCATTAAGTTGTATGAAAGTACCTCTTTTAAAAATCAATCTTGCTAATTTTCCACTATAAGAAATTGTAAGATCACTTTCTTACAATTCTTAGTTTATCAATAAATTATTTTATACATGAATTGAAGGTTTCATTATCTAAGTATCTATACAAGAGAGAATACATTTCGGACATGGTACAGATGGATTAACTACCCAGAACTAAAGTATAAGTATAACTGGTTACGTTCGACATTTTTTAATTTGTGGCGTCTAAAAAAAGCTCAATGGAACCAGTGGTTTTTCAGTAATACAATAGCTATATATTTAATAGATTACATTTTTCTTTCATCGCTATTGTGT
>JAUZNC010013585.1:0-29119 GCA_034780395.1 Vannuccia rotundouncinata | reverse complement strand
ATTGAAAAGATGATGAATCACACACAACTTCATTGAAAAGATGATGAATCACACACAGCTTTATTGAAAAGATGATGAATCACACACAACTTCATTGAAAAGATGATGAATCACACACAACTTTATTGAAAGGATGATGAATCACACACAACTTTATTGAAAAGTTGATGAATCACTCACAACCTCATTGAAAAGATGATGAATCACACACAACTTTATTGAAAAGATGATGAATCACACACAACTTTATTGAAAAATTGATGAATCACACACAACAGCTGAAGGAATCACACTTCTGTATACAAACAGCTGACGGAATCACACTTCTGCACTTATCAAGTGAAAGGTAAAATGATAGGGGAATAAATTTCAACAGTCTTGTGATAATATATTTAATCCATTGTTAAAAAGCATTAATTTTATCACCAGCATATTGTTGCTGTTTTCTGGAAACGTTTTATTGATGGTATTGACATGACTGGTATTTAATATTTTTCTATTTCTGAATTTTATGATTTATTACATTTTTATTAATACTAATGATTACCGTATCAGTAAAACAAAGATTCAATTTTAGATATTAGTCAATATTGACTCTTCCAACATTCATATTATTCGTTTTTCTAGCAGAAGTTCTCACATTTAGTATGTGTATGCCTTAAATTGTTGGAAAAATTCAATGTTTCTCTTATCGTAAATTATGTTTTAAATTGGCGATTATTTTGAGACATCCAATACATGTTATCTGTTTGTAAAGGTCATTGT
Organism: Vannuccia rotundouncinata; assembly: GCA_034780395.1. Classification (NCBI taxonomy): domain Eukaryota; kingdom Metazoa; phylum Platyhelminthes; order Proseriata; family Coelogynoporidae; genus Vannuccia; species Vannuccia rotundouncinata. The sequence continues at coordinate 28,354 of JAUZNC010013585.1, read as the reverse complement.
GAAAAGTATATTTTCTCAATAATCCATATTTTATGACAAAACATGTGAATTGACAAACAAACAAATTGACATTTTTTTGAAATATGCAAATAAATATTAATAGACATTTTGGTTAGATAAGTTGATAGTTTATTTAATTGAGACTAGTTCAGATCTCAAATCTGTATAATAAAATTAGCCAAAGCATCAACAACAACAACAACAATGAATTAATTTTTCGGGAGCAAACTTTGCATTATATCAATTGGCAGGGGAAAAATAATGGTGGAGTTGTTCTCGGCGCTGATCGTTGTCAGTGTTTGAAGATACCGAAGTTGCAGGGCAGCAGGAGACTCGATTATCACATCGGCTGCCTCCTTAAGGGCCCGAGATGCGTTCTTCTCCCCTTCTGCTGCAATGACTTTGGCGCGGGCCTCTCGAGAAGATTCGGCTTCGGCAGCCATGGATCGTTGGAGCTCCCGGGGCAAGCTGACGTCTTTTATCTCCACACGTTGTACCTTGACACCCCATGCATCAGTTGGAGAGTCCAGTATAATTTTTATCTCCTGTGAAACTTCCTCCCTTTGCTGTAGAAGATCGGAAAGACTTCGTGTTCCCAGGCAATTGCGAAGGGTTGTCTGTGCCAAAAGATGGGTCGCTTGGTCGGCGTTTTCAACACTGACGACGGCTAACTTTGGGTCTGATATTTGGAAGAACACAACAGCATCTACGGTGACTGTAACTGAGTCCTTTGTGAGAATTTCTTGTGGCGGAATGTCATAAGTCTTCATTCGAAGATCAATAATGACAATGTTATCAATGCAGGGAAGAATAAAGAATAGGCCAGGACCTTTTGGTCGTCCGTCCATTACTCGACCCAAACGAAAGATAACTGCTCTTTCATACTCAGTTACTATTTTAATACAGTAGCACAGAGAAAATGGAATTGTAAAAATAACCAAAATCCAAGATATTATGGTTAACAAAACTCCACAACAGGAATTACATCTACTCGGGCCATCTTCTTCGTATCCTTCTTGTTCCATTATCTCACTTATTTGATCCGATGTTGTCTAAATCTGTTTTAAATATGATTTTTGTGTGCTGCACCTAGAGCTACAAAGCACTAGGTACCTACATCAATATATTAATAGACATTTTCGTTTATTATACGTTCTACTCATCTTTAGTCATTGATTATGTCACGTATTTTTGGACACCAGGATGTAACTGCGTGGCTGATAAAGTATTTCTTGCTAAAAATGCGATTATGTGTGCACTGTGAGATGAAATTGTTGGCACACATAATTGCATTCTTAGCATGTTCATAACAGTATTTCCTGCTATCAGTGGTTCACAATAGAACTGCCTACGTCATCCATACCTATATTGAATACCACCCCAAAGCATTATTAAATGTTTAATTAGAAATTCCAGATAAAATATCTAACGTTTAGATGTTTTATTTTATTAACTATTAAATACAAAAAACATTACGCTGTTAAATAAAAATAATTTTAACTATATTCTATTAAATACGAAGTGAACAAATAAACAATAAATAATTAGAAAATTAGAAACAAACTTAGACCCTACATACGGAAGTGAAACTCAACACTACATAATATGTGTCATTGTTTGTCATGAATATTCAGATGAAGCTTCTTTTCAGCATATCCAAAACTAAGCTTTCCTCTTTGGCTATCATCAACTGGTTCCTGCGATCGGTGCCCTCTACGAGTTCCAGATGACTTGGAGAGGTTAAGATTCGATATACATGAAGAGTAAAGGCCACTCTCAAACATCACCGGATTGTACTCATCTAATTGATCGAGGTTCGACAGACACTTATTTATCTGAAATAAATTGTTGATAATGTTGACCGAAATATGTGATAGATAAGTTAGATTGTTAGCAGACCTGATCGCTTATTAATGTCGATGTTTCACCAAGCAAAACTCCCTCTTGACGAGGCAGTAGAAGATCCCGCGACGCAAGACTTTTCAGTAGACAAGAATCCCCTGCTGGAAGCATTAGGAAATATCCCGAGACGGATTGGCCCCCTTCTCTGCGTAGAATGAGTGCTTTGTCGTCTTCCAACAGGCTGCGACAGAGCTCCTTTATGGTTCAAATATTTAATCAACTTAAATTTGATATGCATTTGTTATATTGGATTTTATTGGATTCATATTGGACAAAAATTAAATAAAACCCAAACCTGGAAAAGATTTTGCGACCGGGTGAGTTCCTCCAAATCTAACTGCCAACACATGGTAGGTCTTATCAAACAAGGGGGTCCGAATATTAAAGAATCACACACGGAATTTGCAGGGACTCGAGCCAACGCAGACAATCGATAAATGGGTACTAGGCGACCGTCCTGTTTATTGGCACTACTGTAGGCTAAAGCTCGGCTTGGGGTGTGATCCAATTCAATGAAAAAATCAGATGCACAGGCCAAACTGGACGGATTCACAAGACATTCCTGAAGGGTTTTTGATTTTGTTAAAACATTTGTAATTAAATAGTGTTTTACGAAATGCTGTTACCTGAATATCGCACTTAATAGTGACAGTTTCGGAGTTGGTATTCACGGGGAAGATGATATGAAGGTGTTCTTTATCTGTACCATTGTTCATTAGTAATTCTTTGAAAATATCTTCAAAAACAACTTCATGATTGCTCTATAACAACAAAATGAAGATAGTAACAGCATATCTAACACAAACAGTGTGCCAAAACTCACCTGAAGATGTCTTAATTCAATAATTCCTTCATCCGCTGAAACATCATCAAATTCAACGTCTTTGCGAATATTTGAATTCGCTTCAACAAGTTTGTCCTCATCTTTTGACATCCTTGGCTGCACCACGTTTATCCTCTTGACCCCGACAATCGAGTTACTACGACAGAATCCTCTCGCGCCTCGTACACACTCTCTAACATGACAACTAAAAATAGTCACTTCCACTTTGTTCCGATTGCAAGGATTATAAATGTGGGCTGAACTACCAAGATGGGAGGAGGAGAGTTGACATTGTTTGTGTTGATCAACAATGCGGTCAAGAGCTTGCATTAAATTTGCCTGTTTGTTCGTGAAGACATCTGATGAGTTGGTGTGGTCTGTAGAATCCATGTCAACATATTCCCTACAGTCAAAGCTTTTGTCTAGAGTGTCCATTAATCGTTGTGAATTATTGCGAATGTTCTGAAGAGGAAATACCATGGATATGTTCTTGCCAATAAGACAGAGACCAAAATGACAAATTCGACAAGGACCAGACAGATTCACTGCAAGTGAAAGGACATTTCGTAGTGAGTTTATGACACTTTTGGTAATTTCCTGAGAAACTGAACAATCTAATATCACAAACTGTGAAGCTTGCTGTCCGAATAGAACTCGTTTTTCATTGTTAATATTGCCTCGAGACATTGTAAATCAACACACAAACTTGATTTTGTGACAGTTCTGTCTGAAAAATATAAATTGGTTTTTTAATATTAAAATTAATTAATTCAGTTATGAAAGTTAATATTAAAAATATATAAATAAATCAATGATTTGCATTATACAATGTATTCTACTCTGGCTAAACCGGACTCATTTTCAATCCCAAACTTGTCTGCCAATTCATTACATGTATTTATTATTGAACAAACCAGAATTTGCCAAACTGGACTCAAAGTGAACTTTCATTCTACAAAACGGACAATAATTTTTTTAATTAGAATATTATATAGGTACAATATTTTAGAGACAAATATTGCATACAACATACACACATACATAAATTCTTGTGCAATTATATGTGTACACAACATATGCAAATGTTTACATTTATGTATGTACCTACATTGTATAATTAACCTTAAAAAATCGTTTTTTTTATTTTTGCCTAAACCGGACGATTTTAGCTGCATTTTGTTTTTCCAGTTTAGCCAGAGTAGCACAATTATTACAGTTATTGACAGTTATTACAATAATTTTTCAGTGCTGGAAAAATTACTATAAAAATTTTTCTCCATCGAACAAAAATTAATATAAACTATCCTCAAATGTAAAATAAATAGTGTAAGTATACATTTTTTAATAGCAGTATGAAGACTTCTCCAAGACTCAAAAGAGAAATTTCAGCCAAACGAGTCTGCAGTGTTGACACTCATTACTCCTTATAAAAGCCACTGTATAAAATAAATGCCAGCTTTTATCATGCAAAAGTTACACCTTAATATTGTATTTAAATGCTAATATAAAACTGAATATGGATACAATAAAGAAAGATAATCTTTTTTATGAACAATATAATTGTACTTTCTTATGAAAAAATGTGTTAACAAATAAAAATGTTGAACTTTTTATAAACTTTTTAAAGTATCAGATTTATGTTTCCTTTTGGTTGAAGTTGCCAATTCCACATTCTTTTAGAGAAATTTTTTAATGGTTGCTTGCTGAATTCTAAAATAAATGATAAAATAAATTACTGGTTTGGAGTATTACATTTACATAAATTAAACTAATAGAAGATTGTATGTCTTCCTTATTGTGTTTTCTTTAGTTCTAGCTTTGAATGGTCTGAATTAAAATGCAATTAAGTCTCATTGTCTGCAACTAGTTTCACAATTGCTCTCTCCAACTTCTGAGATCTTTCTGTGCTTTCTTAATATTATATTTATTCTGCAAAATAATACAATTTGAAGGATTATATTAAGCACACTAGGTACTATAAAAAAAGTACTATAAAAAAATATTTTACTTAGCTTCTAATTCTTCTACCTCATCAATTTATTGTTGAAATTTATGAACATCCTCCACTTTTTGTAACATTCTTTTGCACTCCAATTCTTGCTGCTGGGCTACTTCAGTGGCAACTTTTTTAGAAGCGATCTTTTAGGCATGTTCAACAGAATCTGCATGAGCTTTGGAACCTTTTCATGGAGATCATTTGAGACTTTTTGTTGAAGAGAGTAGGCATGATGACATGAATGAATTATTCAATTGAAGTTATTGATTTACAGAAACTAATAAACATTAAAATTTTAGTTAAAAAAGCTAATCAACATGTATAAATTTTTAATTGATGAACCCTATCTGACTTATCTGACAATTTTGATAATTTGTCAATTGCATCAATAAGTACACATTTTTAAATTTTTAAATAAATGCCATTAATGGAAACAAAAACATCAAATGCCAAGAATTATTGAATAAATACCAATGTGTTAAAAATTTCAGGACTGATAAGACCAGAATGTTATGATATATATATTATTTTTAATTACTGCATTATCACAATCAATTAGGTACATCAATCATAAAATTCAAATCTACAATGAATATAAAGGGTTGCAAACATTTTCTATGGTGTATGTATTTGGTTCATTTACTGAAATATGATGATTGAAATATGTACCTAATGTAAAATAGAATTAATTTTAAACAAAAAATAAAATTGTTTCAAACACTAACTAAAAAAAAATGTGCAATATAAATTGAAAGACTCTTTCATATGCTGAAACGAATTTTTGTCTCCAATACAACATAAATGCAGATTTCTAACTAAAATATCTATGTACCACATCTATTCTATGTTATTTATACTATTAAAATATATACTAGCCTATATTAAATTATATTATTTACTATTAACTGTTATACTGTTTATATGACTTGTTGTGTGATATTTCCTGCTAAAATTAAACTAAAATCAAGAAATACAAAATACTACTTAATATTTTGTGTTATTTTAAGAACCGCACATTGAGATATTCCTATATAAATACTGTTGAGTAGGTGCTTTTGACACTTCCTTAAACAAGATATTTTTATAAAACATGAATATATTGTTGAAAAAATTAAATATACCTACTAATATGACATTTATAAAAAATTATTTAATAAAGATATTTATTTACTTATAAATGGTCGTAATAATATAAAAAAAAGCATTTCTTCGTTTAATTAATGAATAAATTTTTAATGAATAAACAGGGCTCTTTTTATGTCGGTACCTATGTTTATATATACTTAGGAGTAAAAACGACAGATTATGTTCTTTATTACCTTTTTAATATTTTTTTAAATAATAAAATTAATCAATAATTACTTATTTCAAAAGAGGATTAAATAAAATATTGAAAATCAGTCAAATTAAAAAAATCAAATTGTTACTATTGTATTACCGAAACTATTAATGAGTGAAAATTCAATAAAAATTTAAATTATCCACAAATATTAATATTTTTAAAAGTTCATTGTTTTAAAATTAAAAGTTTTTTACATATTCGATTACCAGTTCTCACGCCAATGCTTGTATTTATTTAATTAATAAATGTAAATATTAAAAAGTACCTATACTTCAATGAAATAGACGTTTATCGTGTGTACCTATATTCATATATTAAGGATATGTCTATCAGTTTATATAGGTAAGGATCCAATTAAAAGTACGAGGATTAAGGATCACATTTTTATATACTTAAAAGAAATGTTTGTAGTAGTCCTATATTCTACTTTTACTTTGGAAGCATAATTAACAAGCTGTATATACCTATTCTTATAAATCCATCAACGTAAGTTTCATAATTAGAGAAACCTAATAAAAATAGTTAAAAAATAGTGTTTTACACACCAATTGAAGATAATATTATGTGAAACATATTATTTTAAAACATTATAAATAATAATTTACAATATTTATAATTTTATTTATTAAATTTAAAACTTTGTTTAAAATGTTGTGATCCCTCTTAAGACGTATCCTTGTCAGGACCGTTCACAGACTTCTATTGTAAAGCTAGATGAAGCACTCATTTTTCGGACGGGAAGGGTCACCTGTGGATGTGGGATATCTCAAGTATCCCCCATATAAACATGGATATTTCGAGATATCCCACATATCCAACTTAATTAAGTAGAGATATCCCACATATCCATGTTGAGTGCCGCGGGAACAATCACTTGTTGATATCTCGAGATATCCAACATATCCACTTCTTTTAATAATAACTGAATAGTACAAAATATAACACTAAGATATGATATGATATGATATAAATTCTATTTTTTAAATTAAAATGTAGGTCAAAGAGATGTCCACATAACTTTCTTTTAATATGGTTTCTCAGTTGATGCCACTGTTCCTATTCTTCGCAAAAAGAGTTTTAAGCTACACAAAAAATTTAGTTGGTGTAAATTACCCATTTAATGATGTACATTTGCAATTGTCAAAAGTAGGTCATGAATTATGGAGCACTTTTATTTTTCCTTTGCCTACGAAGCACATAAAATAATGCCAGCGTGTCAACAAGAAATCGATAATTCTCCCTCTTCCGTGTCCACTCACAATGGCAACCAACTAAAATCGATAGCGGTAAAATCACTACATTCATTTCATTGGCTGTGAAGAATAAATTATTAAATCTACTTCAAAATATTTATCAAAATATTTATACTACTTTTTAAAAATCAGTAACATACCAAATGTTCCAAAGTTTTAGAACAAAAATAATAATTAAGATAGGAAGTACTCAATGACATGAATTATTTAATTAATAATAATAAGCGTATATATTGTATGGTCACACTTAAAAATCTTGTAAAAAACATGAATTCAATTCAATAATAACGAAATGGGTTAAAGAATTAAGATGGTTGGATGTTCTTGCTTGTTTCCTTAGAGAATATAATAGCATTAGGATACAGCCTAGTAATATATTAAATTTGAGAGTAAAATAACCATATACATATCTATTCTACTAAACAATCTAGAAACAGTAGATTTATCTACTCATAGAATTAAAATTAAAATAATTTTGACACTTTTGTTTCATTTGAAAAGGTTTGAATATTCATTATTCAAAATATACAGTTCAAAAATTAGGCATTTTTTTTAAGAAAAAATATTTTCTTAGATCTTAGATTATAAAGAAACTGGACCACAGATCGTAAAACCACGGGTACCAGAAGATGTGCAGTGAGAATGAGCATCTTTTACTAATTGGGATACGTAGTATTAAAAATATATATACATTTTTTATTTTTTGAAAAAAGTAAAAGATCAGATAATTTAATAATTTTAATAGATGCAGTTTTAGATAAATGTAGGGCAATCCCGTCACACTCTTATCAATTTTTGGAAAAATCACGCACCCCATATTATGGTTACATTTTATATAAGAAAGAAATAAGTTATTGATTAGGTTTTTAAGTGAAAAGTGCATTTAATGCAATCTCTCTTTTACATTTAGAAGAAAAAAATACATTTTTAAATTTTTAATCTTCAGTGAAAATGTTCAAGGTATCAACCAATTATCCTATAATATTGAACTTTTAATACGATGTTTAGAAAACCTTTCCGAGCACTCATACAAAAAAATGAGCACTTATTTTTCTCAAAAACTGAAATTTAAGATTTCCCTATATAAAATGGATATTATTTAATTATTATTCTTTATTTTGCTAATAACTTTTTTATTATAGCAGCTAGATCAGAGAGCTACAATTTTGATATTCCTAACCATGACGGGTTATTCTATCCGAAATGGGTTGCTTATTTCAAGAGACAGTCGATTTTTAAGTTTTTCCCATAGAAAAAATATTCAAATGACAAAAAAAATTTTTTTTAATAAGACCACCTTCGGATTCCCCATCACTAGGGGCATCTTTGATACCCATGAAGTTTGGATTGAAATCTTTTGAAAAATCTGTGGCCAAAGAGTGGCCGAAAGTGACCAAAAATCACTAATTTCACTTTGGACGGAACAGAGATATTTTAATTTTTTTTTTAGATTTGTATTTAGAATTTAATTTGACACCTCTTGGACCCACCCGCCCCTGTTTATAGATAGACACTTAAATATAGATAGATTGATATAAAAAAATCTAATTAACAATTCAATATTTAATATTACTACTAGTTTTTTTAATTATGATCGTAAGATGTTTTTGCCGGGGTTTCGGAAAAGTTGAATAACTTTAATCCCTTGAGCCCTAGGACCATGAAATTTATACAAAACCTGTAGGACCACTTTATCTAGGTCATATAAAAATTTCAAGGTCATGGGTCCACCAGAGCGATTTCTATTGGCTCACGATACTTTTTTTAAGGGTAAGTGAATTATAATTATTACTCAATTTTCTACAACTCGCACAGTTTCTCTTTAGCGATTTTTGGAAAAGGTATTAAAATCCCCTGAAAAAAATGGCATCATTAAAAATTGTTTAGTGAAAAAATCTGAAACTGGACGGGTATAAAAGGTCTTACAAAATATATTTTTCAGAATATTCTTGGATACACTTTTTAAAAAAAGACTCCTAATATATTCAGATATATATAAATTACGTAAATGACATAAAATGTGGAGAAACGGCCGAATCCGGTGCCCGTTTGTTGATTTGATCTTTTTAAAAAAATTTATGGTCAATTGAAATTTATTTTTTAAATATTTTTTTCTCTCAAATTTTTTGTGAGGTCCAATCGATTCAAAACTTCCATTTTTTAGTTTTGGAGTATTTCCGTCATATCCCCCAAAAATCTAAAAAAAATATAGACAGCTAGGGGGCCAAAATATCCAAAAAAAAATTAGGGTTAAGGAATGGGTGTATAAAAAATTCTGACGTACCACGTAGGGTTGACATTTTGAGTTAGCGACAGATTAATGTGTATAAACCGGTAACTTAAATATCTGCCAAAGGAATCGGCTCAAAAAAATTTGAAAAAAAGTTATAGGCCCTATACAGTTTCAAGGTCAAATGTCTGGATTTTTTGTTAAAGCTCAAATTAAAAAATAAACAACGCCATGTTGTGTAGAATTGAAATCTGTATAAAAGCAAAAGAATTTCTTTCAAAAATCACTTCCTGTACCGTCCAGAGTGAAATTAATGATTTTTGGTTACTTTTCGGCCACTTTTGGGAATCTGAGGTGAATATAGATTTTTTCAGAAAATTTATATCATGTCATCATGGGTATCACAAGATGGCCATAGTCATGGGGAATCTGTAGGTAGTTTTGGTTTGACCATACGTGCATATGTATATGGTTATTTTACTCTTAAGTTTAATATATTACTAGGCTGTATCTTGATGCTATTATATTCTCTAAGGAAACAAGCAAGAACAACCAACTATCTTAATTATTTAACCCATTTTGCTATTATTGAATTGAATTCATGTTTTGTACAAGATTTTTAAGTGTGACCATACAATATATACGCCTATTACTATTATTTAAATAATTCATGTCATTGAGTACCTCATTTCTTAATTATTATTTATGTACTAAAACGTTTGGAACATTTGGTATTTACTGATTTTTAAAAAGTAGTATAAATATTTAAATAAATATTTTGAAGTAGATTTAATAATTTATTCTTCACAGTCAATGAAATGAATGTAGTGATTTTACAGCTATCAATTTTAGTTGGTTGCCGTTGTGAGTTGTTGTTGCTGCAGACCCCTTTCCCCTCATCAGACCAGCCAATCCTCCTCTCTCAAGCCTAGTCTAGCCCTAGCCCCCCCCCCCAAGGTCGCGCAGGCGAGCCAGTGGTCTTTTCCCTCATCCCCGTCACATCTGTCGCACTCACCAACCCCGAGACCTTCCACCCTCCGTTTGTAGTAAACATCCTTAGGGCAGTGACCGCTTCTGAGCTGAGCCAGGACTACTTCTTCCCTCCTGCTTCTGCACTCTCTCCTGATCTTTCCCTCTTCGTAGATCCTCTTCTCTCTGGGGTCCCAGTCGGGTTTGTACCTGACCTTTCTCCTGACCCACCTTAAACTCGACCTTGACCTCCTCCTGATCCAGCTCTCTCGCCTCGTTCGCCACTCTGTCCGCTTCCTCATTGCCCGCAATGTCCACATGACCAGGAGCTCATTGCAACCTGACCCTCTTCTTGTCCGCCTGCCTCTTCACTTCTTCCATCAGCTTTTCTAACCTCCTGTTCTTACTGTTATTCCTTCCCTTAAGGGCTTCCGTGCAGAAAATGATTTTTTCTTCGGCTTCCCCCTGAGCCCACTCAACCGCTTTCTCAAGCGCCACCAGTTCTGCTTGGTAGCTGCTGCCAACCCAGGCAGCTGGGGTCATTCTGCTCATCCATTCTCCTTCCGCATCCTTCATCACACAACCCGCGCCGGATCTGCCGAAACCTCCCTCCAACGAACCATCGTTAAATATCAGCTTCCAGTTTTCCTCGACTGCTTCTTCGAATTTGCTCCAAGCTTCTTTCACCTTCTCTACACCATCTTTCTTCGTGCACCCTTCTGGCTTAGTGACAGCATTGGCTTCTCCGATTCCTTCCCAGGGTTCTCTTCTGGCCCATCTAAACTCTTCTCTACTGCCAATTCTGTCTTTGTCACATTCTTCCTTAGCCTGCATCCTCCACCCCTTGTTCGCTTTCAGCTTGCTTCTCCCCTCTTCTTCTGTCAGCTTCCTCAGGTGGTCAGCTGCCTCTTTTTACCTTTGCGAAGAAGACCAGGGCTCTTCTTTTGGCTTCCACTCCTATCGGTTCTGCTTCGGCTTCGGCATCGGCTTCGGCTTCGGCTTTGAGGTCTTCAACGATGTGTCTCCAGAACTCCCTCTTCTTCTCAGTGATCTTTTTATCTAATTCCTCTTTCTTTTCTTCCCATCTGTCGAGATCGTTTCTGCTACTGGCTCTGTCTCTTTCAGTTTCTAGTTCAGTGAGCTCGTTGTCCCAGAAAGGCCTATTATCTTTCCTTTCTTCCTTGAAAGGAATACTTCCATTGGCGGCTTTTACCATCCTCTTCTGAAGGTCCAGCTCTTTGTCTCTGAGAGACGTGATGTTTTTGTTACTCTCGCTGCGCTCAATAATACTTCTGTATTTGTCCCAGTCGGCTCTTTTCCAGGCCCAAGAGAGCTGCTTCTTCTTTTTCATGGTAGATCTTTTGCATTCGTACTCGATGAGGATAAGGTAGTGATCAGATCCCAGTGTTTTTAACACTTCCCATTGGCATTTGTGAGCCAGGTCATTGGAGGCTAGTGACCCATCCGGCGCACTCTCCCTTCCCGTTTCTCTGTCCTTTCTGGTTCCATTCCCATTCCCGCAACATTCTACCACTACCTCTGCTCTACGGTCTCTTCTGTAGGGTCTAGTGCCCCATCTCTCACTGTGCATGTTGAAGTCGCCAAGAATGAATTCCCGTCTCCTCCACTTGCCAGTCATCTTCATCTCTGATCAACCCCCTTCTTCTCCTCATCGGTGGACTGTAGACATTGGACACTGATTTTCCCAGGGTTTTCGTAAGACTCCCAGCTGCCACGTAGAGGCGCCCTGGGGTAAGTTGGGGTTGTGAGTGGTATTATTTTACACGCTGGTATTATTTTATATATTATGTGCTCCGTAGGCAAAGGCAAAATTAAAGTGCTCCATAATTCATGACCTACTTTTGACAATTGCAAATGTACATCATTAGATGGGTAATTTACACCAACTAAATTCTTTGTATAGCTTAAAACTCTTTTTTCCGAAGCATAGTAACAGTGGCATCAACTGAGGAACCATATTAAGAAAGTTATGTGGATATCTCCTTGACATACATTTTAATTTAAAAAATTAAATTTATGTGAGATCCTTTTATTTTTTACAAAATAAATTACAGGGTGATCTTAGTTTTACTTTTTACTGTTATATTTTGTACTTTTCAGTTATTATTGAAGTGGATATGTTGGATATCTCGAGATATCAACCTAGGTGACCCTTTCCGGGCACTCAACATGGATATGTGGGATATCTCTCTAACTTATTTAGGTGGATATGTGGGATATCTCTACTTATTTAGGTGGATATCCATGTTTATATGGTGGATATCTCGAGATATCCCACATATCCACAGGTGACCGTTCCCGTCCGCCATACACTCATGAGTCAGCGCTTTATAAACATACACAGAACGTTGTAATCAGCATAGTCAGAAATATAGTCGAAATGAAGTTATATACAGATTTGTATGATGCAAAACTCCAGTTAAACGTTCAGAAAAAGAAAATCACTTGACTTTTAGCAAAATATAACAATTTAGATAACATTATAACGTCATTGGCTCAGACAGAAATATAGTCGAAATGAAGTTATATACAGATTTGTATGATGCATAATAATAAGAAAATTAATTATCTATATATACAGAATATTACTGATGCATAATAATAAGAAAATTAATTATCTATATATACAGAATATTACTGATGCATCAAAGTTACAGTTTTGTGAGTTTAGAACGTATATTTTTACTCTGAGATTTTTCTGTAATGATTTTAGATCTGTGATGCAATACCACAGTTAAATATTCAGTTAGGACACATTTAGCGACTTGGTAATTGTGATAAATTTTTTTCTGAAAGCGTGCGTAGTGTAATTAAGAGTAAGAGACCGTCGTATTAAAATATATAAACTAAATAAATAAGCATTTCAAAAAAATGTGTAGGTATGTATATTAGAACTAAGCGTTTTCATATTGCAATTGGAAAAAACAAAACAAAACAAAATTCATTAACGGTGATTCAAAAAAACATTTTTTCCTAAAAAAGGGAAAAATCGTCGTGGAGTATGGTAACTTTGAGAAGTTGTCTTATAGTGTTTTAATTACATCATGCATTTTCTTAATTTTTTTCTATATTTCAATTTGAAACCTTTTCAAGATTAATATTAATTATTAATATTTTCATTTAATATAACCACTTTCAAATAAAAGTAAAATTTTAAAAACGACGGTATAGCTAGCTCCTGACTCAAGGTCAATTTTAAGAGTCTCTGTCGTTTCCAAAAAGTGAATCCCCTCTCTACCGAACCTTTCAACCAATCACGTAGTTGCAGTAGTATTTTTTTGTGACAATACTCGGTGGTCTGTGCTAATGACACTTATTGTGCGCAAGCAATCACACTGATAAGTACCTATTATTTGGATTTCTTATAAACATTATATTATTATAGTACCCATAGTTATTAAAATTAATTATCAATCGTATTCAATTACATTTTTTGTAGATGTTTATATAGTATAGGTATAGATTTAAATAAACTTAATAGTAATATATTAATTTTATACAGTAATTATATTTTCCATAATATTAATATTTTTTTAACAATAACTAATTTATTTCGATAAATCGTGAAAAATCTAGGCAGTTGTTATATATTTACTAAGATATTCGTAAATAATAATTGTATTTGTCCTACATTGTTTCTAAACTGTTTTTTGCTCTAACTGCCATAAAATATCATAAAAATAAAATATTAAAAGTAATATATTAATGTCTTTAGTATATTTTTAGTTTTTTACATTTAATTTTTAGTAAAACATAAAAGGTTATTTTAATTTGGGTTTAAAGGGGTAAAATTTTTCTATATGAGTCCGTTTCTCTTGCGAAAATGCAAAACAAAAATTTTGTGTGTTTTTTTGTAGTTGCATATAGTATGACTGCATTAAATATTTGAATAATTAAAAAATTGTTATTTTATTTGAATCTAATATTATTTTTAAATGTTAAATATATTGATTTTTATTATTAATTAGTTCTTTGCAAATATATTAATATTTAATAATAATATTATTATTATTTTAATAATAATTTATGTATGGCAGGTGTTAATATTGGTACGTTTTTATTACTTTATTGCGGCATTATCCAACCGAATAATACAGAATTTTTTTTTAATTTCCTTGTAACCTCATACAATGATTTGTCATAAATATTATGAATTATGAACCTGACCAGTAGCTTTAAACTACTGACAATGGCTACAAAAGTGTAAAACTGCATATATATAAAACAGTATTGCAACTCATTAAAAATAAAAACTAACGTAGTTTAAAGTCCGGTACTATTGACACTGCGATCACATTGCGACCCCTTCGCGACTGAAATTTTTAAAAGTTTTTTTGGACATCACCCAGAACCTGAAAATTTTCCAATTTTAAATGACTGAAATTCTTAATTAAAAAGGTTTAGAGAAGCATTTGCAACAATATTAAACGCAGTAAAATAAATGTATATCCAGGTATTATTGATTTATTTCACAAAAAGTACAATTCTTATCACGAGTATACTCGTGATAGGCAATGTGGGAAGTTTTTTTTACAAGTAGATGAGTTATGTAAGTAGTTCGTCTTCACAAATTGATATGCCACTGCCTGTGCATTCACCAACACACAAAGGGGGAATTCGTTTGATGTTTCCTTACGCCGTGCTGGTTGTCGCATATTGTAGCAAAAGCGGCAATGTCTTGTTAGTTAGGCCTTTTTCTCAGTGAGAGGAATTCGTTCAAGGTCGTGCTGCACAGCTTGCTGCTGTGGTTCTCCCGCCGTTGGTGGTAGTGAAAGGCGAGGTCTCTTTTGCAGGGGCTGCTGAAATCGTTGTTGTGAAGCTCCTTGACTCTTTGAATGGATGTATTTTCGTATGTAAGCATCCAGAAATTTTCGAAAAGGGAGCAGCTTCTTTTTGGAAGCAAGTGGCCGCGGAGTTGAAGAAAAGTAGACTTTGAAACCGTTTAGCATCGTTCTTTGCAGGAAGTGAATGTCTGTCTTACAGAACCATCTATATGACTTTCGAGCAATTGTAAGGCTTGAGTAGTTAGTCCTGCATGTCAGTCCCATTCATATTGAAATTGTAGTCGTCGATTGGTGCAGGCTTGTCGTATGTTTCCTGCCGTCAACCACAATTTTTTGCACTTTAGTTAACATATATATATAATATAATAAAAATTATAGACATGTATCCAACATTCATCATACTATGCAGCGCTACCACGCAAAATATGCCTAAAAGATACATTGTAAACATGCACGAGTTAATATAGGGTTAAATTGTTATCACGAGTATACTCGTGATAGATAAAAAAATAAAGGGGTGTATTAGCTGGTATGTGAATAACCTGTCAAAAATTACTATACATTTTGATACAATGTTATATTAAATAAAATTGTAGCCGTAGAATAAAAATGGCATTGGAATTTAATAAAAAATATTTCCACTTTATGAATGAAAAGTTCCTTGTGAATAATTGATTATGAATAAAATTTATTGATAATTGACTAAAATTGACAAAACTATTATACACAAAACTAAATTATAGATGTTATAGATATTATAGGTGAAAACAAGGTGGCAGTGTCAATAAATACAGTAGTTTACCAGTAAATACACAAATGTTTTGTTTGTTAATTTTAAACTATATATCAATATATATACAAATATAATACAATTGGAAAAAGGTTAAAATATATATTGCTCAGAAAACAATTGCTTTATTAAATGTCACATCATTATAGCTTCCTACAAGAAAATAAAATATAGGTGAGTAATTATTGCAATTTTTTGGCAAATTAAAAACCTTTATCATTAGTCAGGTAATAGTTTTCCAAATTTTAAAATGGGGACTGACAGTACAAATCATGATTTAGTGGCCTAGATTTAGTAAAGGTGCATCATATATATTTATAAGTATTTTACTAAATAAAGTTTTAAATAAAATTTTACTTATAAAAAAATTAAAAGCCTAAATATAGATATAAGAATAATTCCATATTTGTAGAAGGGCCATATTAGCATTATGTAATAAATAAAGTTTTTACTATATAACACATTAATTGTGCAGAATGGTTCAATATTTCAAAATTTTTAATATTTAGAAAATAAGAAAAACCAGTGAACCTTTTCACATTTGCAGAATTATTCGGGTCGTCTGATTAAACACGTCACTGAATAAGAGCGATATATGGTATATTTCCAATCTAAATATTTCATCGGTCGAACACTGATTAAGAGCGTCAAAGATTTTGTCAAGGTCTGATTAAGAGAGTCACTTATTTTAACAGTATTTGAATAAGAGCGTAAGCAAAGGACTGATTAAGCGCGTCACTGAATAACGCCGAAACGATAAATCCGGAATAAGAGCGTCACTGAATATGAGCGTCAACACTAGGGACTTATTAAGAGCGTCAATGCAAAATCCTGATTATGAACGTCAATGTAAAATCATAATTAAGAGCGTCAATCCAAAATCATGAGTTTCAATGTAAAATCCTGATTAAGAGCGTCAACCAAAATCTCGATTAAAATTGTCAATGCAAAATCTTAATTAAGAGCGTCAATGCAAAATCCTGATTAAGAGAATCAATAAAAGGCATTGAATAAGAACGACAAAGTTTTATTTTGTTGTTATTTCTATAGACATTTTATGGGTTAAACCCTATATATATGGTTCTAATTGTTAAGCCAAAGCTCCGATTTATCCCAAATTTGGTTTTAGGACTTATATTGCGATTCTACATGTACGATGATGGTGTTTAGTTTTCTCAAATATATCTAGAAATTTTTTGCATTACAAAATTTTTAAAACCGTATGACCGAGCTTAAACCTTTTTAAAAACGAGCTAATTAAGAAAATTCTTTTTGGAATCTCTTAGTTTACACTTTACCGTTTCTTTGTTTTTTCCCGTTGCTTCTATATAAACTTCTTTTAAATATGCATAGCTCTTATCCATCCCGAAAGCCTTCAACGATTTCCATATTGTGGACGTCTTTATTTATTTCTGAAATGTTTATCCCATTTATACACTCGATTTAAGAGTTATTCAATCACAACATTATTGGCTGAATATATCTCAACCAAATTAATAAATTATCTCAACACTATAATATATTATGCTTTATGTGTGTGATTGGTATGATTGCCTCATGAAGTTAGATTTTGCAAATTGATTTAATTAATTGGTTAAATATAGGGTATATATTTATAAAAATCATAAAATGTTTTTTCAAGAAATTTAGAGCATTCTATGATGTTTAATACGATTTATAACATAAAAACAACGATTGGTTTTTAGAAAAATAACCACGATGACGAACATTTTTAATCCTTTTTCACTATATAATATTACTTTTACATTATTTTCCTTTTCTTATTCAAATTCCTATATAGGTATTTGAAATCTCAATAAACATTTTATAGTCAAAAGAATAGATTAATTGTGTCATGTATTCGACTAGTGAACATACAAACTATAATTATCTCAATGCAGTGTTTATCAATATGTTATAGAAAAGTTTCTCAGGTCACCAATGTTTAATGTCTCTGAGCAAATAGATATATTTATATATCTCCACCCGTCCAATTAAATAATAAAGTAATATGATAATAGTTGTCCATGGAATTCTTATTATTTTATGTTTTTGATCCTCTTCATCTTACTTGTTGAAAAATCTAGCATATATTATTCAATTTAAATTAAAAAGTGTTTGTTATAATGTACTTGTTTTTATAACGCATACATTATTAATACTTTAGCTGGTATATATATACTATATACATATATTATAATTCTTCGAGGGTATTTAACCCTATCCATACCGGACTATTTAAAGCAGCCAGGTACCGGGGGTGCTGATTCGGCCCCCTATTGAAATCTACTTTAGCAGTGTACTATAGTGATGAAAATTACCACATAGTTAAATCAATATGATATACAGATAACTTTTCAAAAAAATTTTAATTTAATGAAAGAATAAAAAAATTACAGCTATTATAAATGTTAAAGTATATTGAAAAAATGTTTAAAAATAAATTTTTAATTTTAATCGAAAAAATTTACAAATTTTTAAATTTTATAATTAATTACTATATTACTATAATGATTTTAATATTAAAAAGTGTGTTGATGATTAATTGTGTCTTAGCAATGAAATATTATTCACAAATAGCCACCCCTCAGAGTATATGTCATCGATTTTGCTTATACTTGATTAAAAAACATTGTTATTTTTGTTGGAAAATTTGGGGGGATGGTTGTGGAACCGCACTCATGACCATCCACATGGGTATATATTATGATGAATTTTTTGCGCTAAAAGTATTTAAACTTCATTTTAGGAAAAGTCATGAGAGCTTACTGTACTTAAATTGTTCAATAAAAAATGACAGCGAAAATAGAAGAGAGGTCGCTGACTCCGGGGGGGGGGGGGGGGCTAAATCAGCCCCCCCCCCCCCCCCGGTATGGATAGGATTAAATATAAAGAGGCTATTCTGAAATTCTGAAATGACGTCACGTACTTTTTAGAGGATTATTAACCCTCCCCCATTGTTACACTTCGGCAAAAAATAGACACCTTCCTCCAAAATTACATCACATTTAATAATATAATCCCCCACCACAATAAATTCGAAATTAAATTTAAATATTAATGATTTTGTTGAAATGAAAACAAAAAATCATACAATAATTAGTTTAACCCAAAGAATATAAGGGAGCAACAAGAACCTTGATCACTCTATATGCTAAAAGAGCTAAAAATTGAAAACTGTTTTAATCTATATTCATATATCTATAATATATATCTAGATCAATAATCAATAATCAATACGAAATTCATGGGATAACTTTCCATAGATAACTACTAACTATTATTAGCATTGACTTATATATTAATTACCTAGACCGGCAAACTGATCAAAAAACGTCCAGAGCGCAATTCAATTATATACGGCATTTTTATAAAGAGGGTTTTCAATCAATATTAATCGATTAATTTATAATTTCATTAATTTTAGAATTAATGTTGAACTTCCGCCCATCAATTTGCCATTAATTATCGATATAGATATTTTTCTCCGCGTACGTTAATTACTATTGAATATTGGTCATGTTTGCCGGTCTAGATAAATAATATGTAAGTCATTGATTATTAGACATAGTTTGTATAGTGTATAAATTTAGTTGGCAAATATTTTTTCTTGGGTTCTTGTCGCTTGCTCAATATTGTTTGGCTTAACACTTTCCCTATATTAATTAATAAAATCTATGAAATTTATATTCCATCTGTAGATTAATAATTCTTAATGCACTTAAAAATATGCATAAAAATATGGACATCACATTTTGTTCAAACAACATCCCCTCCCACGTCACGTTTGTCACATTTTCACGAACACGCTTCCCCCTTCAAATGTGACGTCATTCTAAAATCTCAAGGAGCGTACAAAAATACCTCCCTTCATGTAACATATTCAAATTGATTATTTTTATATTCACTATCTTTAAAAAATGCAACAATTTTATATTATATTGATGCATATACCCATTTTTAATACTCAAAATTTAATTTTATTGCTACTTTGTTTATTAAAATTAGGCAAAAGTAATTGGATATAGCTTTATAAAACATATTTATTGTTAAATAAATAATATTAAGTTTTAGTTAACACTTAATCAAATACAAATCCATAGCGCGTTTTCTTTAAAGTACTCTTTCGATTTCAAGATGGTAAAACATAAAGTTTTAGAAAGTGACAAATGCCCAATATGTATGAATATCATGATAGAGCCAATTACTTTACCATGTAAACATGAATTTTGTCGAGAATGTTTGGATAACACAGTTTCTGAAAGTGCAATGCAATGTCCATTATGCAGATTTCGTTTATCCAACTGGTTGAGAAAAGCAAAATCTACTGCTATTTTAATTAATGAAGATAAGTGGAGAAAAATTAGAAATCGTTATCCACTTTATGTTGCTAAAAAGATAGCAAATGAAACTTTAGTTGATGAAGTTTCCGGTAAGTTAAGATTTTAATTTCAAATATTTTCATCTGCTTTTATTTCTGGATATGTTTGAATATAATAACTTATAAATTACTGCTACAATAATATATATATAGTGGATTAAATATAGTGTACTAGTTTATTGTATCATATAATTATAATACATTTTCTCATTTGATTCATACAGCAATGAAAGCAAACCTTTTATGAATGTATGACAATGCCTGATGTGCTGTAAATTATCTTCATAAAAGACATTCATAATGTACGTCCATCTACAGATTTAGTATTTGGACTATTTGGACTTTTATAAAAATATGGAAATATTGGATAATGCCACCCATGTGGTGATTGTACATGGCAATCAGTGCTGGCTGGCTGAGCTTGATCTTCTCCTTTTGGTTTTTTACCCTTTAGAGGACCTCAGTCACAGGCTGATTGTGGTACAGCAACCTACATATTATCATGCATTGATAATTGGCTCAATTCTGATTGGTTGTCAGCTAATTAGTATATCAATTGAAACTTCAGGTTTCTCTACCTGCACTAATCAGGCTTGTCTGTTATGTCTACATGTCAATTGAATAAACTGTCAGGTATTGATTGCACATTATAAAACTACATAGTCAGTAAATAAGTTATGTTCCAATTTGTAGCATATTGTTGGTATTGTATTGTAACATATTGTGTTCCCATTGGGAACATGCAAAATTGAAATAGTGGTCAAAAATATATGATAAACAATAATAATTACTTGCTATTTTATTATGACATAGCAATGCCTAGTACACTATATTGTGTCATTATAATATATGTTTCGATTTTACAATAGTTTTCACAGGTCATCAAATATAAACATTAAAAATTTGTAAAAAATACAGAAAATGTATAATTGAAAATTTTATACTGCGCATACATTCCATATGTCTTTAAATAACCTGATAGTGTACCATCTACAAAGAAAAAACACCATGAAACATTTCAGTTTTATATACTTTATAATTTTTTCCAGATTTATGCTAAATGTTCCCAATGGGAACAATGGGCATAAATGGGTTAAGAAAATTTGTAGTATTATAAATAGAAAAAAATATTTTCATTTTGAAGGTTGTGTCTTTTTGTATAGTAGCCAACAATATTTTGGTAAAAAATAATAAAACAATATTTTAACTGGTTTTACTCTTAGAATTAGAAATAAAGTAACATTTGTTTAAGTACTAACAATTCATGTATTTATGATCTTTAGGATATATTTTCAATATGCTCAGAATTCTTTTGAGACATGTATGATTGTTGCTTCATCCTCATACAGGCCATTTAAAGTCATCTTCACAGAATGCTTTAGGCTTGCTGAAATGTTAATATGTTAACACCATCTTAAAAATGAAACTATTTTTTTAATTTGAATTAATTTAAACTTGGAATCAACAAAATGCTATCTGTAACATACATTAATTCTATTGGTCCTCTTTTGGGAAATGTTTCAACAGCATATTTCTGATAATGAGTGCATAGTTGGGGCAGCACTATCTTGTTTGAACCAGATATTCCCTTGATCACCCTCACAAAGATTTTTGAGTAAATTGTGCTGATGTACATAGTTCATATTCCAAATAAGTTTGACTGCACACAGTTTAAGTATTAATAATGTGAGCTAGACATATTTATGCACAGACTATTTGGTGGACACCTCTTTCAAACATGACATAGAATCTTCACAATAGTAAACTGGTTTGTGGCAATTCATTTGCCCAATTAGTTTAAAGATGGAATATTAATATTGGGAATACTAACATTGAAAATATTTGAAATGTTTGTTGATCAAAATTATCATTATTGAGATCATGAAGTAGTCTGAGATGCCAAACTTTTAAACCATGTTAGGGTATTATTTGATAAATACTTTTGCTTGTGATGCTCAACTCCTTTGTTAATGGTTTGTTGATTTTTATGGTTGTTGAAACATAGTTTCTCACTCAATATTTCTGTTTTCATCTCATTCACATGAGATTCAATCTGTACTTGCTTTAAACTTCTTTTAACAGTCTATCAACATATTCCATCTTACAGGTTACAATTGTTATGAAAGTTATACAAAATCGTTGAAGCATTATACAAGGATGGTTTGTGATATAATGTTTGAATTAAAATTTTTGGTAATTGAAATTGAACACTATCTCTAGAATATATTCAAATCTAAATTCAGTATAATCTCACTACTAATCTCATACCTTCAAGGGTTAAGGGGCCATCAAAAAGTACTTTATATCCAGGGTGTCCCATTTTAAATCTAAGGCTCCACTATACTTTGAGAAAAGTGTACATATATGCCTTGAATCTACCTAGAATTTTAATTCTATAGTAATTTTAGTTTTTTAATGTTTTTACAATAATATATTAGACAAGTTCATTCGAAAAATCTATTATATTTGTCATTTGTTCTTTTATACATAATAGTGATTATTACAATAGTATGATATATTGTACCTACATGTATTCAAACATTTTAATTTTTTTTATCATTTACTCTTGAATTTCAAATTTGTGAAAATTTATGATGTTTATATTATAATTTTAATAAAGAATTTTTTGATTAATTGTCATGATTCCTTTATTTATATTTTTAAAAAATACAGTAAATACTACACATATTACTAGGATTACTAGTTATTTATATGGAACTAGAGCACACAGTAACAATATTATTGTCAATACATATACATACAATCTAATATGTATGTAATTATAGATTTTTTACTGTCATAATACCTTATAACTAACTGTAGGAAATTATCAGTCAGTGGACTAGAAAACAGTACATTATATATAAAAGGTATATTATAGTAAATTACATTATATTCAGGAATATTTTTGACTATTTTACTATTATGAAAAGACTACTGCAAAAATACAATATTTATACAAAACTTGAGTTAGTACAAAGCTCAGAGTGGTACATTTTAAAAAGAGAAAATACAATTAAACTTCTATTCAAACTGTTATACACATAGTGGATATTTGTATATTATATAAATTCAACAATCCAATTACTTACATTTATATTTACTAACATCTATACCATTACTATAAAAACATATTTCATTTTATTTATTAAAATATAAATATTTAGATTTTGTGTATATTATATGATTTAATAATTGTATTTACCTAAATACCTATAAATCGTTTTCATATAATTTTTATGGGAATATGATATTGGCAAATTCTTCTGTAATTGTTTATTATGTACAAGTTAATGTGTATGCCACTTTATATGAAGGTTTTGTTGCTCCTAGATGTATATTTACCTGTTTACATAATACATACTCTGACTATTTTCATTAATAAAATTCTATTTTTCACATATACCAATCCCCTATTGTAAACTCTGTGATCTACAATAAGTCATTAATACTATCCATATTTTACCATTCATATGGACACATATTAAGATTTTCGTTGGATGGATTGGGTCATTATATCAGGAACGTAATCTGTCAGATGAATTGGGTTATTTTAAAATGAAAGCCATTCGTCAGCACAGCCCGACGGATTGCATTCTTCAGTAAATGTGTGGGTGAATATTTGAAGAACGCAATCCATTGGACTGTGCCGACGAATTGCGTTTTTTGATCAGGAATGCATTTCGTCGGATGAATTGGGTTATTTTAAAAAGAAAACAATCTGTCTGATGAGGACGGTATTCGTTGGGGGTGCAATTCGTCACCAACATCGGCTAATCCAGAAATGTTTTCTTACATTTTGCTTTATAGTTTGGAATAAGTAGAATAAATAATACTTATTATTCATGTAGTAGAATGGTTTGGGTTCCTATAGAATGACTGAAATCTTTTATAAATATGGTTCCAATTTTATTTTACCATAACATATATTTTTTTCGAAATTAAGTGCTATCAATTCATATCTTAAATCAAGTATCCTCATATCTTTGTCAATAAAATCGAAAATATTCGCACAGGGCACATTTTTTATGGAGTTAAGTACAATCTGGTTTTTCGGCAACCCAATAAATTGCAAATAGAATTTGCAAAGGGAAATAAGTGTACAGCTATATGAAAATTATTATTTACAGGTAACAGGCGATATATGAGAATATTTTATTGAAAACTGAATCAAACACGAAGTTACCAAAAATCGTGAAATTATTGAATATTAGGTTTCACTTGCAGTTTAGCTTTATGTGAACTGACTATTTAATATAGATTAAAATGGTTGGGTGAAGGCAATTCCTCTCTACTATATCCCTTTTTCGACTTGATTAATTTCCACCAACAATATGTTGAATAATGGTAGTATCATTAATATGAAATATTTACCTTTTTTAGATTCACCACTCCATCGTCAACTTGCAAAGCCGGGTGAACTGAGAGCCGAATATGAACAAGAGTTGAAGCGTTTACGGGCTAAATGGATGGATGATAGAAGAGCAGAGGAGGAGGCTAGTATTGCATTTGTTCGCCAATTGAATCTTCAAGATGAAAGTGATGCCCAATTAGATACATTTGTTCTAGAGGTATGGACATTTCATTTTTGGGCATGCTCTAAAATTTTTCTTTGAAGTAATGTACAAAAGTTATATTATATGTTTGTCTTAGAAATAAAGATCATATTTAAAACTCAATAAAGATTACACGACTAATTCAGAATAAATTTACACCTCTTAACTTTACACAAGGATATCTTTAAAACAATTTTTATGTTTATATATTATATACTAACTAAATTGGTATTTAATTGTATTTTTAGTTTATTACTTATTTCAGAACTCATCAGCAAATAACGTTCCGCGTCGCTCCGACTCCATGGATTCAATCACTCGAGAGTTAAACAGCAGCTTCCAACCTATCGATCCCAGCCCTCGAACTCCTCCCAAACCATCCAATAGAAAATCCCCAGGTGTTGCCCGTTGCTGGCCAATCGTAGGCAACAACCAGCTTCCCGACAAGGAGAATCTATCGCCTCTTAATCGATGGCTTCTACCTAATTCATCCACAGCTTCTACTTCGTGCATTGAAACCATTAAGAAAAAGCACGATTTTGATCTTGTTCGTTCACCTGTGCTAACCCGCTCACGCAGTGTAAAAGGGGTCATAATCAAAAAGAAAAAGAAACCGGCGATGGACAACAAGACCTCCAACTCTAAAATGCTTTCTGCATTTCTCACAATTTCGAAACGATTAGTAGACTGATTGACTCGTGTGAGCATCTTGTTTCAATTTTTATTTACATATTTGCCATTTAGTTCAATGTGTTACATTGTAAAGTGTTTTTGTTTGATTTTTTTAGATTTGATATTTTCGTGGTATTAAAAGTTGAAAAAATTATTTTACTTTTCGAAGAACCTTGCAAATTAAAAAAATATTTTAAATGATTAAATTCATTTTTTACAGAAGATATGTGGGATACTTTTGTGAATTATCTTTGTACCATTCCTCAATTTAGATATTTTCGTTTTATATTATCACTTTTTATATTTGTACCTAGGTATTCAATACTGCATTTATTTGTTAATGAACTTTACTTAACTGAAGATCTATATTTTTTAATTAGAAAAATATTGTATAAATAAATGTATTGTATTTTGTACATATCTTCAAAGTCTGCAATTGTGCATGTTTGGTTACGATTCCAAACGCTGTATCAATTTTCAATAGACTAACAGGTATTGTAATGTCTTCCATTATTTTTATTGTATATTAATGTATATCATAGTATAAACTATACTTAATGGTTGCAGTTTGCTTTATTTATCATCAATAAATGATTACGTTGTTGTGTAGTTTTTATAACATTCCTATATTTGATTTATAGCAAATTCCCGCAGTCCCTCCATGAGATTCTTACGTTTTGTTCGAGATAAAATGATCCTTTTTAAAATTTGTTTAAAACTGACTATGCTCTATTAATATATAGTTTTTAGGTGCATTCTTTGTTGCGATGCCAGCCAGCAGTTTTGTAAAGTTTCTTGCTTTTTTCTAAATGCACTCATTTTTGCTGAAAATTATAACAGCCATTGTTTCAAGCATTAGATATGTTGTCATTAATTAGAATTCTTTCAAAATATTCTCTATACAAAATTATTTAAAACGTGTTCCATTATATTTTGTATGAAATATTCAACGAAATTTTGTGGATTTACCTAAAAACCGTTTTTAAATATTTAAAAAATGTTTTATTCGAAATTATATAATTATGAAAAATTGGATGTAAAGTATTTTCGATATATAATTTAAACGGGGAAATTATACATAATATAAATTTTCATCATATATTAAATTTATCATAAAAAATGTATAACCATGTTAAAATTTAATTTCATTGTTTAATTTTGTTAGAACGCTTATATATATATATAAATAATAATAACTAAAATTTCTGTTTTCTACATTTTATTAATGTACAAATATAATAAAAATTTATACTCCAATTTTTTTATGACAAATACGTGGACACCCTTCACATATAATGGTGCAGCTAAAATTAATCCAAAATATATAATGTGGACTGTGATTTGGTTAGTGACACATAATATATGATCCAATCCCAAAATGGCATCAGTCGCCATTATACAACAAATATAAATAGGGACTGTTATTTAATTAGGTAATTGAAACACGATGAAGCAATTTACTATTCTTCTTAATACTTTTACCCTATATTATACATTAAACATGACAATATAATGTATTGTTATTACAGTCCAGTTAGACTTAGATTACAGAAAATTTCCTTGGGTTTATTTATAATTACCAAATCAGCTGTTCCATTTCCAATGAAACATTTTTCTAATATTGTAGAAATAGATAAAAAAAAATCAGGGATTCGATTTGGTTCTGATTTATAGCCATAGTAATTTCGATTGGTGCGCAGGGTTCCGCTAATACCCTGAGTAGTCTGTACTTATAATAGATTATTGATTAAAAAAATTGAATAACCAAAATAGATCAGGTTATATTATTAAACGTAAAGGATGTGTAAATACAATTAACTTTCATTTCGATATGATTGACGTATATTATTATAATAAAAATATTATAATGGTCATTGATTATAACAAATATTTTAATACAGAATAAATATATTTCAAAAATAATACTTTTAAAAATAGGGATTATTTTCGGTTATTATAAATTCTTTATTTTACATATATAATCGATCAATAAACTATTAATTGTTTTATAAATTTAATTTTCTGATAAATTAAAATTTTATTTTTATAATTAATATTTTCAAGGATATTTTTGTATAAATTAACTTTTTAAAATTTGTAATCCTCTTTAGGTTTCGTGCGTTTGGATAATAAAATCAATCATACAATTATTTTATGCAAATAAAACTTAATTAATTAGGATACAACTTATTTATTACGAATATATATAAACCAAAAAATAATAATATAATATTCTGGGTACATATACAGAACTTGGAAAACTAGTTATATATACTGTCTGAATAACATCATATGAGATAGTTTAAATATGAATAAAATCTATCTGAATCTGACAGCTTTAATAAGTGAACTCCTTATGTGAATATGTAACACATTTGTGATTGTATGAATTAACAATATCATAATGTTATTTTAGCAACATTTTTTACTTTTGATTTAATTAATTATATAATCATTATTTTAACATTATATAAAATTGTATAATCTAAAAATATAATTAAATTAATACATATATTTATATTTTTTAAATAATTTATAATATAACAGAAAAAATATCAAATCTGATCCTTATAATATTTGTATTTTTTTAAATTAAAAATATATTTTGTCTGTTTATAACTACACCATAAAAAAA
>JAUZNC010013574.1:14780-29133 GCA_034780395.1 Vannuccia rotundouncinata | reverse complement strand
GAGAGAGATAGAGAGGAGGGAGACAGAGAGAGGAGGGAGACAGAGAGAGGAGGGAGACAGAGAGAGAGGAGGGAGACAGAGAGAGAGGAGGGAGAGAGATAGAGAGGAGGGAGACAGAGAGAGAGGAGGGAGACAGAGAGAGGAGGGAGACAGAGAGAGAGGAGGGAGACAGAGAGAGAGGAGGGAGACAGAGAGAGGAGGGAGACAGAAAGGAGGAGGGAGACAGAGAGAGGAGGGAGAAAGAGAGAGAGGAGGGAGACAGAGAGAGGAGGGAGAAAGATAGAGAGGAGGGAGAAAGAGAGAGAGGAGGGAGAAAGAGAGAGAGGAGGGAGACAGAGAGAGGAGGGAGACAGAGAGAGGAGGGAGAAAGATAGAGAGGAGGGAGACATTTATGGAAATGTTATTAAACACTTTAATTATTACTGTCAGACTGCACAACTCGCAAGTATATTTATGAAGAATATATATTTTTAATTATTTGAAAATAATAAATAGCCTTCTCCAACAAGTCATAAAACACTTTTGTCTTGTTTACTTGAAAAAAGTTATTATTCACCTATCTAAAGCAGCAACTTTTCCCTCTTCAACACACGTGAGGATTTTCGACAAAGGTTCGTCTGTGTAGCCCTGAAAAAGGAATTTTTTTAAATTGTTATGTGCGTAAGTATCATCAAAGTTTATTATTTTATTTAATGCTTTTTCCATGTTAAATTATTGAGAAAGTGTCACACCAGCATCCAGTCAAATAAAATATGGATTTTATTAATGAATATTTAATTATTTTAATTTTAATTTTAAAAGAGTATATAAAACGTTAATTGTATTATTATTATTGTTTAGAGTATATATATGATTCGTGACATGAACTAAAACATTTATATTTGATAACAATTTATAATAACTTGTCATATATTCGTTGCAAATTTAAAAAAAATTATAATTAAAATAATAAATAGGTTTGTAATTTAATACCACGAAAATAGATACATTGTCTGCAATATAGAAAATGTTTAAACACTAAATTTGGTAAATATGTGAGGACATTAACGCCATAAAATGGGTGATTTGCATACCGCTCCCCAGTTGGTGGTTCTTGCAAGGTCATTTCCTGTGCCCAACGGAAGTACAGCAATTGGCGGGCATGGAGAAATGTTTAGGACATCTATTTCAGAAAGTACCCATCCCACCGTGCCATCACCACCGCATGCGAGAATTCGAAGATTGGGAACTTTTCCAAATAGCTCAAGTCTGATGGGATACATAGAGAAAACTTTTAAGGAGAAGTGTTTCGAGAAATGAGATCATTGAGACTTGAGAGAAGAGAGAAGGGGAGTAAGTTAAGTGGAAAATTTATATTTAAAAAGAAGGCATAAAGAATATGAAATTAATCAAATATTCTCTGAGATAAAATTAACTGCTAATAAAAACTAAATACTTACAAACCAATAACTATATAATTATTTTTTTAATTATTTATATTTTATATAATAACTATAAAAAAACAGACGTTTTGGTATACGCTTATACTTTGAATAATATACAAACGATGTTTAAAAATATAAAATACGCAGTTTGTATAAAATTTTAAAATTTGTATAAAACAATAAAAATCTATCCAACTCCTTAGAAATACTACTTTTTTCTTATATACTGAGATTACGCATAAAATCTTTGTCAAAAATGAATAATATTATATTTAAAAATAAATATTTTTGAAATTTGAAATGACTATCTAAAGTTAAACCATTTTTTATTATATTAGTATTATCCAATATCTATAGCACAGATAAATAAATTCTAGATATATAGAACAGATATAGAGAACAAACATTAATTTATTATTGATTTATTGATGCAGTTGTTAATTATTTTGGATATGGTTTATGGATTTATAATAACTAATGGATCGACATCATTATAGCCGAACCTTTTACACAAGATTCACAAGATAATAAGTTTGGCTATAGTGGAAAGAGAAGACAACGAAAGTAATGACCTCAAAAACAATTAAATTAATACAAAAACTCCACAGCTGCACAACAAGCAACAAAGAAGCTTCGGGTAACAGTGT
Organism: Vannuccia rotundouncinata; assembly: GCA_034780395.1. Taxonomy (NCBI): domain Eukaryota; kingdom Metazoa; phylum Platyhelminthes; order Proseriata; family Coelogynoporidae; genus Vannuccia; species Vannuccia rotundouncinata. Next base: position 27,062 of record JAUZNC010013574.1, on the reverse strand, counting down.
TTCGCCGGAAGTACAGCGTTTAATCGTCACCAACATTTTTCATTTTATGCAAAATCTGCAAGTGTCAGATTCTGCCAATGACCAAGATTCTACATCACCTTTGGAACGGGGTAAATACTATTTCATAGCAGGTGGTCTGATGCGTTGTGCTAAGATGATACAACAGAAGGAGTCTTATCCGGCTACAGAAGCTACGGAGGAGCCGTTTATAATACCAGACTGTTTATTAACTCTCACCCCGTTGGATGAAGCTAACGATGCGGCCGCTCACATGAGGAAGGCTGTAGAGATAGGAATGATCGAGAACGCCGGATCCATCAGAGATCTGGCGTTGAAACTGGTTGCGGAAAGTACACCACTTGATCGTGAGCATAATCAACGCGCGGTTTGTAAATACTGTGTTGAAAAGGGTATTCAAACTGTTGACAACGTTTTCGCTGCGGTGTGTAGTGACCTCTTAGCAAATTCTTCTTCATGACATTCTTTGATGTAGTTTGAATATTATAAAATACTTAAAATTTACTTAAGATTCTTTCTGTTAATTTATTTTCAACATTTTAATTCATTCAACTTCTTTGCCATTATTCTTCTTTCTTATAATTAGGAAATATGTCGTGTTATAAATATATTTCATTCCAAGATAATTCCTTCATATTTATTGCTTTCTATATTGTAAGCTAATTATTCTAGAAAATAAACTCTACATAAACTACAAATTATGTTATTGTGTCGATCGGAATACATATAAAAAGGCTGCTTACGCCTTTCGTGGCCCGTCATTGGACAAGTCGAACACTTGACGCGGATTCAGCAGCCACTGAAACTTGCAGAGAAGCTTGGAGCCCTGATTCCCGCCCGACTTGGGATTGATAAACACCAGGACTGGACGGGATGTTTGCGACGGGACCGGTTTGATTATGAAGACTGAATTTCTGATGCTGCTCGTCTGAGGACTGAGTCCAGATCTTCGAGAAGTGGAGGTCGAGGGAAGATTGTCGGATGATGGAGGGGAGTGTACAGGTCCGGCGACAGAATGCTGTTTCTTGATGTTTTTCGAAGCAGACTGGTTGGACCTTTGTTTTCGGATGGAGGCCGACTTTGGCTGGAAGGAAAATGATGATAGTGTAATAAAAGAGTTATAATTATATAGCAACGTGTAAAAGAATAAAGGGATTTGTTTGTACCTTTTCCTTTCTTGGGAGCTTGATAATCCACGTGGGGGGCACTATAATCCCCGAGTGGACCCCAAGAGAACACTGTTCTGTTAAGAGAGTCTGAGTGAAGCAGGTTCCTTTGGAGTGGTAGGCTGCCTTACACCAAGAACATTCGATCGCGACGATCTCCTGCAAGTGACAACATAAGGGAAAGAGTGAAAGAGGAGGTGGGTAGTGTGAAGGGGGGGGGGCATGGAGGTAATGAGCTGGAGGGCGGTTGAGTAGGAGGAAGAAGGATTATAGATAGAGGTGAGGAAATATGAAATCATATCAAACTTTAATTATTAAAGTTAATTATTTGTTGATCTTTTACAGACATATTTTTCAGGGAAAACTGTATTGCTTTTCATGCATGTGTTCATTCTTTGAATGCGACATTAACTGTATCTGTTATAAAGCCCTTTTATTCATCAATTTTTTTTCGTAGTATAATTTATAAGAGATGTTTCCTCGATTAGTTCAACTTAATAATAGAAACTGATTCGCAGAATAAGCGCTTCTCTTGCATGTACAAAATCAATGGCACTTCTAAAAGCAACTGTTGATGCAATATAAAGCATATGAAGCATATAAATAAATATTATATGAAACAAATAATGAAAAAATATTTTTTAAGAGGAATTTATTCACACTCGTAGTGTACAAATCTATATTTATATATAAACATCACAATAATTTAGGATTTGTGTTCTGCTATCCCTTCACAGATAGCCAGCTTTATGTACGTGTAATAAATAAATATCAGAGTAAGGAGACAATGCAAAGAGAAAGAATAGTCTACTAGCATATATTTTGAATCAATAGATTTAAGAGATATGACTAAGATTAACTTAGGAGAGCAGTATTCTCAAGGAAAAAAATGATTTAAATGTCAGTATTAATATTGTTTTGACAACTGTCACACACAATATGTTGCTTTGTTACCTAATAGAAGAAGAATTTCTATTTGCCAACAACATAATATATATTTATGGAAAATATAACATATTAAACAGTTTTTAAACAAGTCAGTTTCTCAATAATTCCAAATTTCTCGAATTAACAAACCAATGTTAGAAATATATATTCAGGCGAGCTCTTTCTTTGTATCTTTTATAATATTCGAATTGGAACTTGACAAATAGCTCGAACAAATAACATGCAGTGGGTGCCAGAAATTTTGTAATCAAATATTTACGTGGAATAATGCGGTCTAGCTTTATGTAGCTAACATTACCCCACAATTTTAATTAGAAGTAAACTGTACAGGTGTTTGCGTTGTCATGACGACGGAAAGTAAATTGTGGCTGTAGAAAATGTTGCTATTTAGAAGAAACATGGATTTATGAAAATGTGTAGTAGATAATTTGTATGAAATTAGCTTTTTATTATAGCATAGACTTCGATACAAACGTTATTCGTGAAAAATTAGATATTCACAAATTTAAACACAGAAGAAACAATTTTACGCATCTAATTAATGGTTAATAATAATAATAATACCCAGTCGTTATATAGTCGTTACACCGAGGATGTCATTAAACAGCCATAATACGTGGTTATAGGACTTCATCAATTCAAAATTGGTCGAGCCTGTTCTCTTGAAACATCGTTATAAATATATTTTTGTATTTCAAATACTTTATTGGAAAACTAATTCGTGTCTTCAAATCAGTTTTAAACCCCCAGTGACCTTGATGAATGCATTTCATGCGTGATGCAATATTCACATTTATGTCTTAAGATAAATGTTTTGTGTTGGCATAATATAAAACAAGAAGGTTAATTTGGTTCCACAACGCTATATGTAGTTTATTGCCTGAATTTTTGGTATGTGTATACTTTTATCAGAGGCTAATACACAAGTGAACAAGTACAGTAACTACAAATAAATATAACGAAATTTCAAGCAATAAACTTTATATATAGTGTTGTGGAACCAAATTAACCTTCTTGTTTTACATTGATATGTATATATCAAGGCAGAACAAATAATAGGAAGTAAAAAATGTCTCGCTCTCTGATGTTATTTTTATTGAATACTAAATTAAATTATTAATACTTAATTTAATTATTTCACTTACTTTGGTGTTGAATGGGAATTTTGTTTGAAAGGACTGAAATTACGGAGACATAAAAAAACAGTGAGTGCTTTTAAATTTTGTTAACTTTTTATTACATTTCAATAAATACCTTTCCACATTGTCTGCATTTTCCATCCTGTCGTTTTCTGTGCAGCCAGTGGTGAATAAGGGTAGACTGGAATGGGAAAATCAATTCGCAGAAATATGGGTCAGTTGAGTTTTATCAGTTTATGATTGTGAAAGGTGGAGGTAGTGAAAAACATATTATAGGAACAAACCTCCATAGGGCGCCCATCCCGATAGTTATGGACACTCGCTTCTCGAAATGTTGGACGGCATGGAACTTTGATCTGTAACAAATATTCCAGATTTTAGAGAAGGAAAATTTATCTCGAAAATACAATTTACGAAAACGAAAAATTGTATTAAATTTAACTATGCTTTGTTGTGTAAAAGAAGCAGATGTTTTCCTAAAACTTAAAGTTATTATTCAAAACAAGTAAACACCATTGAAGGGAATGGTAGTGGAGGATCTGGTTGCAGAACATCAACATTGGAATGTTTCTCTTGCTAGTTATTCTGTTGATTCAAAGCCTTTCTCACTGTACCAAAACATTCAGGATGTTGATTCACGATGTTGCCATTATTTGAAAATATTGTTATCAGTTTGAAAAAGATACTTTTCTGCGTTGCAGAAAATCTTCTGTTTTATATTTCTCTACGGTTATCAAATGGACACAGTCATAATTAAATTTTTGCACAAATTTCACCAAAGACAAATTATTTACAGAGACCCACGTTTAATTCTCGAGTTAAAAAATCTATTTCCTTTTACCCGATACATGAGGTTAGAATTACTTCAAAAACCAACTATAATAAGTGAGTCGCAATAAATTAATTAGCTCTTTGAAATATTTGTTACTTGGGACAGCACTTAATTAAATTCCTGAAGATTACGTTAAAGAAAAGTTGTGTTCGTGACTAACTCAAAGCAGAACATTAAAAGTAACTCGTTTACATTCCAACTATGCGTTATTTCAAAAATAGAATCAAAAGAACATTAATAAAAGAATGGTTGTAATCGTGTAATGGATAAAAATAATGGTAAAGTTAGCTACCACATTTATTGACTTAAAATATAAGCAAGGAGGAAAATCAGTTTGAGTTTATCAGTTATACTTTTGAGACGCTTTGAAAACTATTTAAACAGACAAGGGACCCCATTAAAACCATTTTATCTAAATGATTGTATCCACAACAACATCGCAAAGAAATGCTTGTTCCCATGAAAACCACGAAAATATATAATTGTATCCGGCCACCATGACCATCATATTAATAGATATCGCTTTCTAAACAACAGTCAAGTTACCTTCAGAATACACTGAGTGTGAACAATCAATTTGCACGCTGAACACTTCTTTTTCGTTCCAGTTTTCTGAATCAGAAAGTAAGATTGTTTACATTATGCCAATTTGTAAAGATGTCACAATCTAAAAGTATATTGACATTCATAGTGTCTAGAATATCCTAAAAGTTGTGTAAATAATATATTTTATGACTTACACAACAGTCCGGTTCATTAATATAACAAAGATCTCCAGATGCATTGGTTTCTATAAAGTAGTGTTCGCCATTGCCAACATTTGGCTGTTAATAGAAAAATACGAAAAATAAATTTGAGAATGTAGAGAGGACAGTGTGGGAGAAGAGGATGTAGAGAGGAGTTTTGCAGGAGAGGACGTAGAGGGGAGTGTGGGAGAAGAGGACGTAGAAAAGAGTTTGGGAGAAGAGGACGTAGAGAAGAGTGTGGAAGAAGAGGACGTAGAGAAGAATGGGGGAGAAGAGGACGTAGAGAATAGTGTGGAAGAAGAGGACGTAGAGAAGAGTTGGGGAGAAGAGGACGTAGAGAAGAAAGTGGGAGAAGAAGACGTAGAGAAGTGTTGGGAGAAAAGAACGTAGATAGGAGAGTGGGAGAAGAGGATGTATAGAGGAAAATGGAAGAAGAGGACCTAGAGAAAAGTGTAGGAGAAGAGGACGTAGAGAAGAGTCGGAGAAGAGGAAGTAGAGAGAAAAGTGGGAGAAGAGGATTTAGAGAAGAGTGTGGCAGAAGATGACGTAAAGAAGAGTGTGGCAGAATAGAACGTAGTGAAGAGTGGGAGAAGAGGACGTAGAGAAGAGTCGGAGAAGAGGACGTAGAGATAAAAGTGGGAGAAGAGGATTTAGAGAAGAGTGTGGAAGAAGATGACGTAAAGAAGAGTGTGGCAGAATAGAACGTAGTGAAGAGTGGGAGAAGAGGACGTAGAGGACAGTGTGGCAGAAGAGGACGTAGAAAAGAGTTTGGGAGAAGAGGACATAGAAAGAGTGTGGCAGAAGAGGACGTAGAGAATGCTGGAGAAGATGACGTAGAGAAGAGTGTAGGAGAAGTGGACGTAGAAGGACATTGTGAGAGATGAGGATGTAGAGGGGAGTCTGGGAGAAGAGGACGTAGGAGTGTAGTAAAAGAGGACATAGAAAAGAGTGTGGGACAAGATGACCTAGAGAAGAGTGTGGTAAAATTGGACGTAGAAAAAAGTGTGGCAGAAGAGAAAGTAAAAAAAGAGTGTGGCAGAAGAGGATGTAGAGAAAAGTGTGGCAGAAGAGGAAATAGAGAAGAATATGTGAGAAGAGGAAGTAGAGTGTGGCAGAAGAGGAAGCAGAGTACAGTGAAGGAGAAGTGGACGTAGTGGACATTGTGAGAAAAGAGGATGTAGAGGGGAGTCTGGTAGAAGAGGATGTAGAGGAGAGTGTTGAGAAAGAGGACATAGATGGAAGTGTTGAGATGAGGAAAATGTTAATTAATTTAATTTATTTAATGAATTTACCATTATTTAAATGTAACAAAAAATGCGTTTAAACTTTTCCTTAGTACGGCTATACGGTTACTTATAGCAAATATAATTTGAAACGGGTAAACAATCGTAAAATACAATAATTATGATAAATCTTAAATCTTTAAATATATGAGTAAGACAATTTTATCCCATATATTTTATATTCTTTCTGGCGTCGTCCCTAAAACTTAATAATAAGATGCATATAATTAGAACATCTTTCGTTAAAAACGATTTAATTAAACATTCATATACACTGTAGCATTTATTAGCAATGAGATTTATATTTTTTGTAAAAGAATATTTTAGAATTCTTTCCTCATTTCAGCTTATACCGTTTTCAAAATCTTTCCCATGTATTCTATATTTATTAAATGTCAGTCTTGAATTAATTCTTAAATTATTTAACTAACACAGTTAAAAGATTTCGTTCCTACTTTTATATAAATGTTTACCAATTTTATTGATACATAACAGTTCAATGTTAAAATTAATTGTGTATTTACGTATGATCGAATAACTATTGATTCAAGATTACATATAGGTACTGGAAACAAGAAACTGTAAAGGCCTTCTCAGAAAACAGTTCCATATAATCGCGCAAAACTTCAAATAGAACTAACAATCCAAAGATATTAAGAAGGGACAAGCACATTTTCGCCTATAGTTTTAGGGCAGATCAAAGACATTGCAAGATGAACTTGAATACTGTATTTGGGATCTATACTTCCCCTTTGAAGGCCGGTTACGCTCTGAAGACTCAGAAGAATTTTCTCTGATAGATTTACTTTGAGGTCTAGAAATGAGGCTTAATGTGAAAAATATGAACTAAATATTCGACAATCAATGTGAGCGTTAAAACATTGGAAACTTATACTTAACATCGAGAAAGCACTGTAATTGTTGTAATTGAGGAGGTTTAAATTAAACTTGTAAGTGACGATTTTTAATTAAACTTGTACATGACGATATTTGATTAAACTTGTAAATGACGATTTTTAATTAAAATTGTAAATAACGATATTTGATTAAACTTGTAAATAACGAGGTTTAAATTAAATGTAATTCAGGAGATTTAAAATAAACATGAAAATAAAAGTATTTAAATTAACATTTTAAATGAAGAGATTCAAAATAAATTTATAAAGACAAAGTTTATATTTCTTCTAAATTATCAAGATTAAAAATTTCACTATTATAGAAATGGTTGAATAAAGGAGGTAAGATATGTAAATTATGTAAGACTTATTAGATATTTACGTTTTCTAAATATCTATATTTTCATTCGTTGAGTCACTCTATGTGACGTATATATCTATTCTTATATAGTATCATCATAAACTATTTCGCTTCCTAATTTCAACTTCATCAGTGCATCACAAAGCTCACCCGCAAGCCATGCATAGACACCCAAAAAAGAGGAAGATCAAGATTTTCATCTCAATATAATCGCCGAATTGGGAACAGCTTTGATGGCGATATTGAGGCGTAGCATTTCATGATCCCATTAAATATTTTTGAGAAGAAAAGTCCATCTATCCGGCAGAGAAAGCAGCTTTGGTAACTAAGAGTATGTTTGTGTCAAGTCTCGGTAAATCTTTATTCCCGAAGGTCTTTCTAATCACGCGTCATGACTGCACTTATCAACATCAAAAAAAAATATGGACATACATACAAACGGGCTGCTCCAGGTTTTTAAAATCTTCAACTTAATCAATTATTGATAAATAAACAAAAATAAACGAACTAGATAAAGCTACGATCTAATTTGTTTGAGACAATAAAACTGTTTCATTTTAAAAATGATAACAATAAAAATACCTAAAACAATACAAATTTATGCTAAATGCATAACATTACATGAGATGATGTCACATGTATAGTTAGTGAAGAAATCTATAATATATGAAGTCACATGTAGACAGAGATCTGCTTTTAGTGAAGCATTGTAAATGTATTATAGTTTTATTGTCTACCAAAACATATTAGTTAACTGTTTTGCTTTAAATGATATAATGCCCAACGAATACAATCTATTTGAAATTATAAGCGAAAACGCAGATAAAACAAGCAAATTTAGTTATCTTTGATCTGTGAACTGTTTTATCTCAAATAAACAATTAAAAAGAGAACAAAGAAGCCTCTTGTTATGACAAACAACACGATCACCATTTTCTATCCCTCAAAGTTACCTAAATGATTTTAATTAGCTTTGATGCAAACTTTTAAATGAAATATTCAGGTCAAGATTATTAAACTAATTTAGACGTTTATAATAAGTGTGTGTTGTTAGAATATATTACTCCACTTGTATTATATGAATTTTTGTACAAAAATGAAGAAATTAAAATATGCATTTCAGTAAATAACAGTAAGAAATATTTACTCTTGACACTAAAAATTGCAAAAGGGTTAGGATTGAGGAGCATGATAGAGTTCATTAAAGAATATGAAAGCCACTTACTGAATATGAATGCTATGACACAATTCATGATTCTAATAATTAAATAGATTGATGAGCAGTGGAGATTTCTCAGAATTAATATACATAAAATAATAATTTAAGAAAAGCAGTGATATAAGAAGTAACATTACAGTAACCGTCTTTCGTCTTTATCCCATTGATATTGAATATAGGAGTTTAAATTATATAAATCAATATTTAGGTATAAATTGATTATCTGAATAACGAAAAATTCAAAATAAATCGATCGAAATATACAAAATAATAATTTTAATATTTACAGTATCTCTGAAGTTTATAGAGGTGTTTATAAATATAAAAATTATCCAGTCAGACAAATCCACTTACCGACCAATCCGGTGTTTGGCGTGCTGTTAACTTGTCCGAAGATTTGGTACAAGAAGAACTACAAGCAAAAGTTAAGAAATGATGTGTATAATTGTTGCCTTTATCATAGAACAATAAATTTTAAAACTCACAATATAATCAATATAACTGTTGGTTGATTAATTTTTTTCAAGGTCATTGATTTTAGAATTATTTCGCCGATTTAGTGTCAAAATTGGAGAAAGGTATTAAAGAGATGGGTACTTAGTTGTGGGAAACATGACTATAATTAAATATTTACTATCAATTATTCAAACATAGTAGCCATCAATTTGGCTAAGATAATAAATTCTGACTAAATTAATTAATTAGATTTGCTGACGTTAAAATGTAGACTTAAACTTATGACAGCGAGTTTATTATTAAAAGTTAGTAAAACTCTCAATGCATATAAGCAATCCCATTAATTTCTGATATAATTTTGCAATTAAATTTACCTTTGAGCTTCAAAATTTAAAAATAGATTTTATCAATAAAAAAGAAAAATCATATTCCACAAGTATATATCTATTTAAATAGTTATTATATTTCTTAAATTAATAATATGAACATTCTCCTGAAATACATTACTTTAACTTATTGTAATATAAGTAAAAACTTTCTTAAATAATTTGGAGGAAACATTGAAGATATTATTTAAACGCATAATAATTAGAAAATGTTGATGATCAGATCAAACATATAACAATCTCTTGATAATTAGGCGTAAAAAAGCAATTTGCTTGGCAATCAATATTTATTATTAAAATCACAGCTGCCCCCCACCCCCAAACCTTGCTCCAACTTCTTTAGCCTCAGGTAATGTTATCCACTAAGATTATTAGTTAAAAATCAGATAAATAATACCATTAACTCTGGAAAAGTAATATTCAACAATAAACACATTTACAAGATTTAGTCAGTATATCCTGAGGCTTGGTAAACTTACTACCCACAGTTCTGCATAATTATATTTGATCATAATCAAGTTTTGGCAAGTTATTTCGATAAGTCACAATATAACTGAAGAGAAAAATGTGAACAATAATTCTAAATGCAAATGCATTCTATAAAGTTTTGTTTTATTATATAGATACATTTTTATATTCGGGATTCAACTTCTTACACCCAATATATAATGTTTAGTATTAGTTAGGTATATCTCTATGATTTCCTCTCTATATAATATATTGTATAGTATTAGTTATATCTCTATGATTTCCTCTCTATATAATGTTTAGTATAGTTATTTCTATGATTTCCTATCTATATAATGTATTGTATTAGTTCTATCTCCATAATTTCTTCTCTATATAATGCATCATATAGTTATGTCTCTGTGATTTCCTCTCTTGAATATAACTTTATCTCTATGATTTCAACTCTATAGGTAGTATGTTAGTGTGCTAGTATGCTAGTATAGTTGTATATTTAATTTCCTTTCAATAATAGTGCATAAGCATATATTAGTTATATTAGTTATAACCACCTAACCTACGAGTTTCATAATTTGGTCTAAAAATATATCTAGATAATAATTCACATTTAATTAATTCTTTAAATTATTCCATTGTAGACAATATAAAACCGAATTCAATTATCTCCCATTATAAAAAGCTCACTTCTTCAATTACAAATCAAAAATGAAAATACATAATAATACATAAAAAGCATCCCGATTTATCTATTACAATAGTGGATTATGGACCAAATTATCCCAGATATAATATAGATATTTATCAGGTAATTAATTGTGTTCTACTTCATACAAGAAGAGAAGAGGGGACAAGGGGAGAGGAAAACTGATATACATTCATAACTATTTCCCTTGAGGTCTGTATTGATATAGCAACCCAACTGTCCCGGACATAATATCTATGTAGGTATATACTGAGTTAGACATAAGGCAATATATGACCCTTTAATGTATAATAGAGTGAATTTATCTCAAGAGACTTCAAAATATCTTTTTCATCATTAAACTCAGCGAACACGCAGACTCAACATCTCTGACCAAAATCTAAAAAAATGGATATGCAGCTCTATTTAATGACAATATAATAGATGATATAACATGACTTGTATAATTGTTAGTTTTACTAATAGTTATTACTGGAAGATAATCTATAGATCCAATTTTTCAGTAGGCACATTGATAGATTATTGTTAATTAATAAACATGTTTCAGTAACATGACATTATATAATGAAATATTTTGGTTGTTGGGTATATTTCTAAATTATCTAATTTGGCGAAGTGTGTCCGAGAGGTACATAATAAAAATATACAATACATCATGTATAATAAAAGTATAATCAAATAGAAACGCTCTATGTGCGATAAAATTAATCGTGAATAAAAACTATAGGTAATAAATAAGTAGCAAATTAAATATTACGAGAAGATACTAAATTATCAGACTTTCAACAAAAACACTGATAATTTGGTATTTTTCTTTTAAATTTAACTTAATTTTGCATTGTAGTTTTTATTAGCGATTTATTTTATCATAGATATTGTTTTTATTTTATTTCACTTTTATTAAACATTTGTATTGATTGCATTGTATATTTTTATTATAATTAAAGTATTTCACATTCAAAGTTCATACTAATTACTTATTCGTCGTTTTATTATGTTTGACTGTCGTCCACTGAAATTAAACTAATCACTTTTTCATTGAAACTGATCTACACATCTCAAAATTATTGTGTGAAGAAAAAAGGGAAAAAGAAAGAGAGGGGAGAGGGGAGAGGAAAATGGGACGGGCGGTGCATAAGAAAATCATTGAAAGCAAAAAAGAATACTCTCCATATAGGCAGATGTCTATTTAAGGAGATTATAAATATAAAAGGAAATGACTGTTTGATCTTCATATCGTATATGTATAATACTACCTATAAATACCAATGATAGATATCTCACTGAGATATGATTCAAAACATTTCAAGTAGATAGATTATGTGTTTGATGTTAAGAGGGTCTTATTCATGGATCAGTACCATTGAGTAAGTATTGATCTGGATATCAAAATAAGTTTAAAAATATGAAGTTAGAGAGAGATATTGACTATTGACAAAATACCATGACAACAATCTGAGAACCTAGGAGGCACAATGTCAACAATATTTCATTATTTACAGTTTACTGAGAACCTCGGTAGCACAATATCAACAATATTTCATTATTTACAGTTTACTGAGAACCTCGGTAGCACAATATCAGCAATATTTCATTATTTACAGTTTACTGAGAACCTCGGTAGCACAATATCAACAATATTTCATTATTTACAGTTTACT